>ML294549.1:0-20274 GCA_005239495.1 Nicotiana undulata
GGTTGGGTATTGAATAATGAAGAAGAATCCCGTAATTGGACATTTAAGTAGTGCCCAGGAAAAACTTTACTGCAATCGCGACACCTGACCTCTGCGGCCGCGGCAGAGGTCCTGCGATCGCGAAGAACAATTGGCAAGACCTCTGCGATCGCGGCAGTGGTTCTGCGATCGCGTAGAACAAACTCACCCGGCCCAGATGCTACTCAATGCGACAGAAACGGGCTGCGATCGCGAAGGTGTGGAACCCAGACCTCTGCGATCGTAAAGGGGGAAGCTGCGATCGCATAGAGCAACCGACAGCCCAGCAAAATCCTTCTCCACGATCGCAACCCACATTCTGCGATTGCAGAGAAGGAAACCAGACAACAGATTTTTTGGTTTTCTAACTTAGCTCCCGGGGGTCCAAAACACACCCGAGCCTATTGAGACCCCGTCCAAAAGCACCAGCAAGTCTGTATTCGTGATACGGACTCGCTCGAACTCTCGGAACATGAAAAACAACGACGGAACTCGAAATCAAACCCCAAAACCAAATTAATCAAACTTAAGAACTTTGAAATTCTAGAATTCACTTCAACGCGCCGAACCGGCCTAAACTACTCGGAATGACTTCAAAATTTGCAGACAAGTTATAAATGACACAACGGAACTATTCCCGGTCTCGGAATTTCAATCGGACCTCGGGAACATAAAATCACATTCCAAACCAAATTTCAAATTCTATGAGATTTCTCAAAACTTCATTAACTCCAATTTTTCCTCATTTTATCCGAAACCAATCAAATCAAGTCCGTTTTACACCAAAATTCACAGATAGCTTATATAACACATATTGAACCTGTTCTAGGCTCCGAAATCATAATACGGGCCCGGCAACACAGGTTTCACATCAAGGGTCATTTTCATAAGCCTTTAATATTTTCATAAAACAATTTTCTTTAAAAATTCATTTCTCGGACTTGGGTCCTCGGAATTCGATTCCGGGCATACGCCCAAGTCCCATATATTCCTACGGACCTTCCGGAATCGTCGGATCACGGATCTGGGCCGTTTACCAAAAATGCTTACCAAAGTCAACTTTATTCAATTAATTATCACAAATTTAACTCTTAATCAAGTTTTTCACATAAAGGCTTCCCGGCTACGCGTCCAGGCTACGCACACACATCGAGGTGAGATTAATGGAGGCTTTCGGGCCTAGGAACACAGTCCAAATTAGGTGCACATAAGATGACCCCTTTTTGGGTCATCATAGTTTTGGTAGTGGGGTGGTGGATAAATATAAGGTGTATTGTAACAAGAATCAAAAGAAACAATTTGGCTTGGCATAGTATAAGTATCATAATCTCCACTTGGACTAGGAGAAGGACTTATGAATCGATTAGCACTCCAAACTCCACTTCTAATATCTTGCCTTGCCAACAACTTATACTCAAAGTATTTAAGAATGAAGGTTTTGACCCCGTCCATTTATATCAACCACAAACCTATTCCACTTTACATCAATTGGAAGATTATGATCAAGAAACTAAGGCTTTCCCAATCATACATGGCAATACTTCATAGGATATACATTACACCAAACCACTTATTTAAAGTCTCTTTTGGTTGTAGTAACCATCACACTTCTATCAACTCGCTCACCCTTAAATTTATAAGGCGGCTCTCTTGGAATACAACTCAATCCCAACCATTCAATAAAGGAAGAAGCAATAAAGTTGGTCGCATAGTGATTACTTATAGCAACCAAGCAACCATCATAACATTCTACATTCGTTGCATAATGCCTCAAATTTATCTTTCTTCCACTTTCATCATAAAAGATTTCAACACTTGGAGAAGCACAATTAATTTCATAACAAGAACCCACATAACCATCATATCTCCCTTATGACTCATTGTACCTACAAAAGAAAACTTAAAGCAAGAAAGTTGGATAGTCAAAAATAGGACCTCACTATTAACTCCCTTAATGTTTCACTCAATATATATGTCACTCAACACTTGTGTTTACACTAAAAGGTCAAAGGCTTTTGTGGCCTCTCTCAATTTAACTCACCACTCTAGCCTTTTTCCACACAAGAGCATCTAAAAGTTCTCTTCACAACCAACTTTCTCAAACCAATCCAACTAGGAAATAAAGTATCGGTTTAGAATCGAATGTATGTGACACCAAAGAAAACACAATTAAAAGCTAAGGACTTCATCCAAACAATTCACAACGAAATTAAAAGAGAAAAGCACGAAAGAAATGGCACGAAATAAAATAAAGCACACAAAGAAACTAGTAACGAACTCAATATGAACTGATATCAAGTTAATCTAGTAATTTTTTTTGGTTTTTACTACAAATTGGAAGAAATAAAAATAAAGAAATTGCAAAACTGGACACTTTTTAAAATTTTGGTCATATTCGCAAAAAAATGGTCACATTGGTAAAATTGGCCAGATTTGCAAAGAATGGCAAAATTTTTAATGCTGGACAAAAACACAATAGATGACTGAGTTGCAGGTTGTTGGCAACTAGTTGTGTAGAATCTGCAGAATGAGTCACCAAACTTCAGCCTCAAATTCTAGAGAAATTATCCACGCTTCAGAACATACTTCACTCAAGTATTTAGACTCAGAAGCTTAGCTTGGAATCATAAAAGAATGCACTCCGAGCCAGTAAAACAACTCCCTAAAGTGTAACTAATAGTGCAGTTAACTCTCAGCAATCAAGATCAACAGAAATATGGCAGATTTATTGCAGGTTCTTAGCTCCAATGCTAGTACAAAAATTGCAGTTTCTGCGGCTCGAACAGAGGAAAAACATAGTAGAATTTGGTGCTGAATAGTGTACAAATGGAACTTAAAATTGTGCAGGTCCTTGTTGTCTAACACTGCTCCAAACTGATGCAATTCCAGCTGTCAAACTTCTCAAACTTAGGTTCAAAAAGTTGATTCAAAACTACAGTGTTTGCCTTTAGTTCAACTGCAATTTTTGGGCAGAAACTGGTGTGCAAAACTACCAGAAAACTGGTGCAAATGCCAAGATCAGCAGAAATAGGGCAGATTTATTACAGGTTCTTAGCTCCAATACTAGTCCAAAAATTGTAGTTTCTGCGGCTTAAACAGAGGAGAAACATAGTAGAATTTGGTGCTGAACAGTGTACAAATGGAACTTAAAATTGTGCAGGTCCTTGTTGTCTAACACTGCTCCAAACTGATGCAATTCCTGCTTTCAAACTGCTCAAACTTAGGTTCAAAAAGGTGGTTCAAAACTACAGTGTTTGCCTTTAGTTCAACTGCAATTTTTGGGCAGAAACTGGTGTGTAAAACTACCAGAAAACTGGTGCAAATGCTGGTGCAAAAAAGCAGGCCAAACAGCATCTCAACAAGGCAGACAAAGTGAAGTTTGTAGCTCAAACAGTGCATAAAGAGGGGAGAAACTGCAGATTTATCAAGGTTGTTTCAACAACTTCCAATAGCAGCTCAAAAACTCAGAAATCCAATCCAAAATTTGACCCAAACTACTCAATGAACTCATCTCAAACACTTTCTAATTGCAATAACAGTAGCGACACAAAATTCTAGCAATAATAGACCTCCAGTTGTTCATCTCAATCAACAGAAACAAGGACTAAATCTTAGAAAATCAGAAACTCAATTGTCATTACCATCAACAAGAGCAATAAGAAATTTTCAGTTCAACATTCAATAACAACCTCGAGTGGAATAAAAAATTCTGGACAATCACTAATCAACAAGAAGCTCGAGTCGACTTATGAAATCAAACACAATCAATTCCAAAGAGCAGAGGTGAATTTAAGTGGTCGATTCTATTAACTAATTTCAGTTCCTTCAAAAACTCAGAAATCGAAACAAGTTTAAGCTCTTTGAACCATAACTATGTAGCTCGTCACTATCTTCAGATCTTTATTTAGTATTGTTATTTACTGAGTTGGTTGTACTCACGCTACACCCTGCACTTCGTGTGCAGATCCAGGTGTTCCCGGACACAGTGGGTGTTGATACCTTGTGCATCTGATTTTGGAGACTTCGAGGTAGCTGTCCGGCGATCGCAGCCCTTGTTTTCTCCTTCTCTATCTTTTTTAACATTGTTTCTAGTTTTGGACTTTGTTGGACAGTGTATTCTACACTTATGAATCTTAGATGCTCATGTATTCTGTGGCACCCCGATTATGGAGTTTTTTCGTGCTGTGGTTGGATCTTTTATCTTGTTTATGAGGAATTGATATTTAAAATGCATTAAGAATCCATTTTGTTAAAAGTGATGTCGGTTTTCCTAATACCACGATAGGCGTCATCACGACAGGTTAGGATTTTGGGTCGTGACAAATTGGTATCAGAACTTAGGTTACATAGGTCTCACAAGTCATGAGCAGGTTTAGTAGAGTCTTGCAGATCGGTACGGAGACGTGTGTACTTATCTTAGAGAGGTATACGAACCCTTAGGAATTTCATATTCTTGTATTCTTGTCGTGCAAATTGTTGATTCAAGTAACTAAACTTCTATTATTCTATTCTCTCACAGATGGTGAGGATGCGTACTACTGGGTAAGATGGAAAACCACCAGTACCACCAGTTAGGGTCGCGAGAGGCCGAGGTCATGGTAGAGGCCGCGGTAGGGGCAAGGGTGCAACTCGCAGAGCAGCTATGCCAGCTCCTACAAACGCACTAGTCATTCCAGCTTAGGAGCATGTACTAGATACAGTTAAGCCAGTGGGGCCAGCTCAGGCACCAATTTTGCCCATCGTGATTCCAGGCCTTTAAGAGTCCTTAGCTAATATTTTGACCATTTGTACCAGTACTGCTTAGGCGGTCTCTGTTTTTGCCGCATCAACCACTTCTCAGGTCGGGGGAGGTACCTAGACTCCCACCGCCCGTAGAGAAGACTTGAGATATTTTGGAGACTTCGACCTCTATCATTTAGAAGTGTTGATTCAGTGATGCTCAGGGTTTTCTACATAAGTGCAAGCGGATGCTTTGGTCAGCAGGTATCCTGGAGACCAGTGGGATCTCGTTCACTACTTTTCAGTTTTCTGGGGCTTCTCTCGGATGGTGGGAGGCTTATGAGAGGCGTAGGCTAGTCGGTGCGGTACCACTTATGTGTAAGGAGTTCTCTGTTCTCTTTGGAGAAGTTCGTGCTGCATTCTCGTAGGGAGGAAATGCGTAGACAGTTTGAGCAGCTTCAGCAGGACGACACGTTTGTGACCCAGTATGAGATGAGGTTTTCTGAGTTAGCCCATTGCATAGTTTGGTTCGTTCCCACTGATAGTGAGATGATTAGGAGGTTAATTGATGGCCTCACATATCAGTTGTGATTGCTTATGACTAAAGGGAGGGTATTTGGTGCTACGTTTGATGAGGTAGTCGACATTGCTCGACAGATAAAGATGGTCCGTAGTTAAGAGCGGGGTGAGAGGGAGGCCAAGAGGCCTCGTGAACAGGGTGATTTCGGCGGTGTTCCTTCTGAGGGTCAGTTCCACCATGGCAGGGGTCATCCCTATAGTCATGCTCAAACGGCTCGTCCAGTATACCATGGTGCATCATCTGGCTATGGTTCTTACAGTTCTCATCAGAGCCAGTGATCTCTCAGTGCTCTTCCAGCTTAAAGTTCGTTCCGTGCTCCATCAATTCAGGGATCATCTATTCCGGGTCCTTCCACCAGTTATCCCGGTGCTCTGGGCTCCCTCCAGTCCCAACCGCCATTGCCAGCATCAGGGAGTTGCTATGAGTGTGGAGAGTTTGGTCATATTTGGAGATATTGTCCCTACCTTACAAGAGGTCCGGCTCAGTAGAGGAGTAAAACTATGGCTTCAGTTCTAATTACTTCACCACCTACACAGCCAGCTCGGGCTGGGGCTCCAACTAGAGGTCGCCCTAGAAGGGGAGGCCGATCGGGTGGCGATCAGGCCCAATTCTATGATATTCCTACCAGACCTGATGTTGTTGCTTCAGATGTAGTGATCACAAGTATTGTTTCTGTTTTCCACAAGGATGCCTCTGTATTATTTGACCCTGGTTCCACTTAGTCGTATGTCTTATAATATTTTTCTCATTATCTGGATATGCCCCGTGAGTCCTTAGTTTCATCTCTTCATGTCTCTACTCCCGTAGGCCATATTATTATCGTGGACTATGTATATCGGTCGTGTGTGGTGACTATTGGGGGATTGGAGACTAGAGTTGATCTTTTGTTGCTTAGTATGGCATACTTTGATGTGATTTTGGGTATGGATTGGTTTTCTCCATGTCATGTTGTTCTATATTATCACGCTAAGACCGTTACGTTAGTAATGCCGGGATTTCCAAGGATTGAGTGGAGAGGTTTTCTAGACTCTGTTCCTATTAGAGTGATTTCATATTTGAAGGCCCGACGGATAGTTGGGAAGGGTTATTTATCTTATTTGGCCTTTGTGAGGGATGTTAGTGTTGATACTCCCTCTATTTATTCTATTCTGATGGTGCAGGAGTTTCCAGATGTGTTTCTTGCAGACCTGTCGAGCATGTCGCCCGACAGGGATATTGATTTCGGTATTGACTTGGTGAAGGGAACTCCGCCCATTTCTATCCCACCGAATCGTATGGCACCAGCTGAGTTCAAAAAGTTGAAGGAGCAGTTTCAGGAACTCCTTAATAGGGGTTTATTCGGCCTAGCGGGTCACCTTCGGGTGCACCACCTCTATTTGTGAAGAAGATGGATGGTACTATGAGGATGTGCATTGATTATAGGTAGTTGAACAAAGTTACAATCAAGAACAAATATCCTTAGTCGCGTGTTGATGATCTGTTTAACTAGCTTCAGGGAGCAAGGATGTTCTCCAAGATCGATTTGAGGTCTAGGTATCACCAGCTGATGATTCGGGACTCGGATATTCTAAAGACATCATTCAGGACCCGTTATGGTCATTATGAGTTCCTTGTGATGTCTTTAGGGCCGACCAACGCGCCAGCAACGTTCATGCATCTGATGAACAGTGTGTTTCATCCTTATCTCGACTCATTTGTTATAATGTTCATTGATGATATCTTGTTGTACTCTCGTAAGCCAGGAGGCACATGTCCATCATTTGACGATTGTGTTGCAATGATTGAAGAAGGAGAAGCTTTATTCCATGTTCTCCAAGTGTGAGTTTTGGCTCAGTTCAATGGCATTCTTGGAGCACGTGGTGTCCAGTGAGGGTATTCAGGTGGATCAGAAGAAGATAGAGGCTGTTCAAAGTTGGCCCAGACCGTCCTCAGCTACAGAGATTCTGAGCTTTCACGGCTTTACCGGTTGTTACCATCGCTTCGTTGAGGGTTTCTCATCTATTGCATAGCTTTTTACCAAATATACCCAAAAAGGTGCTCCTTTCAAGTGGTCAGATGAGTGCGAGGAGAGCTTTTAGAAGCTCAAGACTGCCTTGACCACAACTCTAGTTCTAGTTTTGTCTTCAGCTTCAGGCTCGTATACAATATTTTGTGATACTTCTCGAATCGTTATTGGGTGTGTCTTGATGCATCAAGGTGGAGTGATCGCTTATGCCTTGCGCTAGTTGAAGCCTCATGAGAAGAACTACCATGTTCATGATTTGGAGTCAGCTGCCATCGTTCATGCATTGATGATTTGGAGGCATTTTCTCTACGGTATGTCTTATAAGGCGCTTACGAATCATCGGAGCCTCCAACACTTTTTCAAACAAAAGGATCTAAATTTGAGGCAGCGGAGATAGTTGGAGATGCTAAAGGACTATGATATCCCCATTATGTATCATCCCGGGAAGGACAATGTGGTGGCCGATGCATTGAGTAGAAAGGCGGTGAGTATGGGTAGTCTTGCATTCATTCCCGTTGGAGAGAGACCTCTTGCAGTTGATGTTCAATCTTTGGCCAACTAGTTCGTGATATTGGATATTTCAGTGCCCGGTCGGGTCCTAGCTTGTGTGGTTCCTTGGTCTTCCTTATATGATCGCATCAGAGAGCGCCACTATGATGATTCACATTTTCTTGTCCTTAAGGACACGGTTCAGCACGGTGGTGCCAAAGATTTGATTATTGAGGATGATGGGGTATTGAGGATGCAAGGTCAGATTTGTGTGCCCAATGTGGTTGGGCAACATGAATTGATTCTTAAGGAGACCCATTGTTCGCGGTATTCCATTCATCCAGGTGCCACGAAGATGTATCGGGAATTGAGAGAGCACTATTGGTGGAGGAGAATGAAGAAGGACATATTGAGGTTTGTATCTCGGTGCACTAACTATTAGCAGGTGAAGTATGATCATTAGAGACCGGGGGGATTACTTCAGAAGTTAGAGATTCCAGTGGAAGTGGGAGCGGATCACTATGGATTTCGTAGTTGGGCTCCTACGTACTTCGAAGAAGATCGATGCTATTTGGGTAATTGTCGATCGATTGACCAAGTCCGCGCACTTCATTCCAGTTGGTACTGCCTATTATTTAGAGTTGTTGGCTGAGAACTACATCCGAGAGATTGTCCACCCTCGCAGTGTGCCAGTGTCCATCATTTCAAATCAAGGCACACAATTTACATCACACTTCTGGAGAGAAGTATAGCGAGAGTTGAGCCCCTAGGTTGAGTTGAGCACATCATTTCACTCTTAGAAGGATGGACAGTCCGAGCGCACAATTATGATATTGGAAGAAATGTTACGCACCTGTGTCATTGATTTTAGGGGTTCTTGGGATCAGTTTCTGCCACTCACGGAGTTTGCCTACAACAACAACTACCAGTCGAGCATTCAAATGGCTCAAAAATAGGCTTTGTATGGGAGACGGTGCATATCTCCAATGGGTTGGTTTGAGCTGGGGGAGGCTAGGCTATTGGGTGATAACTTGGTTCAGGATGCATTTGACAAGGTTAAATTTATTCAGGAGAGACTCCACACGGCGTATTCCCGACAGAAGAGTATGCCGATAGGAAGGTCCGTGATGTTGCTTACATTGTTAGGGGGAAGGTCTTGCTGAAGGTTTCACCCAAGAAGGATGTTATGAGGTTCAGAAAAAAAGGGAAGTTGAGCCCTCGGTACAATGGGTCATTTTAGGTGCTTTTGAGGATTGGGGAGGTGGCTTACGAGCTTGCCTTTCCACCTAGTTTGTCGGGTGTGCATCCATCATTTCATGTTTCTATGCTCCAGAAGTATGTTGTCATCCGTCTCATGTTTTGGTGATTTCAGCACGGTTCAGTTGGATGGTGATTTGACTTATGATGTGGAGCCGGTGGCCATTTTGGATTGGTTGGTTCGGAAATTGAGGTCAAAGGGTATAACTTCAGGGAAGGTGAAGTGGAGAGATGAGCCAGTTAAGGAGGCTACTTGGAAGAACGAGGGGGAGATGCAGAGCAAATATCCACGCCTATTTGAGACTCAAGGTATGTTTTTCAACCTTTTCGAGGATGAACGTTTGATTAAGAAGGGAAGGATGTAACAACCTGGCTGGTCGTTTCGAGAGTTGTAGCCTCGTTCCCCCATTTTTTGATAATTTTGTACTTTAATGTTGTTTTATGACTTATCGGGGCAGTTGGTTCGGGTCCAGAAGGATTTAGGAATGAATTGAGACACTTAGTCTCACGATGGAAAGCTTAACTTGGAAAAGTTGTCCGAATGTTGACTTATGTGCAAACGACCCCGGATTTGAATTTGATGGTTCTGTTAGTTTTGTTAGATGGGTTTTGACTTAGAAGCGCGTCCGGAATGTGATTTGGAGGTCCGTAGTGGAATTAGGCTTGAAATGGAGAAGTTGGATTTTTAGGAAATTTGACAGGGAGTGCAACTTTTAGATATCGAGGTCGGATTGGATTTTCGGAAGTTAGAGCAGGTTCACGGTGTCATTTGTGACTTGTGTGCAAAATGTGAGGTCAATCGGACGTGATTTGATAGGTTTCGGCATCGTTTGTAGAGTTTGGAAATTTTAAAGTTCATTAGGTTTGAATTGGGGTGCGATTCATGTTTTTGATGTTGTTTGAGGTGATTTGAAGGCTCGACTAAGTACGCATCGTGTTTTAAGACTTGTTGGTATGTTTGGTTGAGGTCTTGGGGGGCCTTGGGTTGATTTCAGGTGGTTAACGGATCAAGGTTCGAAGTTGAAGAGCTGCTGAAGTTTGAGGACTGCTAGTTTAATCGCACATGCAGAGTGGGCACCGCAGGTGCGAGCCCGTAGAAGTGGGAAGGAGCCACATAAGCGGGCCAGGAACGAAATGGCAGAGGTCGCAGGTGCGAGGTCCTTTCCGCACCTCGAAAGCCGTAGATGCGGCTAAGATGGCGCACAAGCGGAGTGTGAAGGAGTTGCGGTGTGTAGGTTTCTCCCGCAGAAGCGGATCATGGGTCGTAGAAGTGCCTCTGCAGGTGCGAGACCTGTAGCGCAGGTGCGAGACCAGATGAGTTAAGTGCCTTTTTCAGGAGCGAAGTATTCACCGTAAAAGCGGGACCACTGATGTGGTTTGACTGGGCAGACAATATAAATGCTAGGGTTCGCGATTTGGGCTTCATTTTAATATTTTGAACTCGGAATTGGGCAATTTTGAGAGAGATTTCGAAGGGATTCACGAGGTAAGTCGATTGTGGTTAAATTTGTTCAATAATTGTTCTTCCCCATTGATTTTCCCACATAGTAGATGTGTTTTTGAGGTGTAAGTTGGTGGTTTAAGACTACAAAATTTGAGAGTGTATTTTGGGGATTTGGGTGACGAATTGGTGTTGGAATTTGATAACAATTGTATGGTTGGACTCGTGGTTAGATGGGATTTCGTGTTTTGTGACTTTTGTTGGATTCCAAAGCGTGGGCCCAGGGGCTGCTTTTGAGCCGATTTCGGATTTTTAATTAAAACTTTTTATTTTTCTTATGGAATTGATTCATTAGCCCGTGTTGATTGTATTGTATTTTTTGTGGCTAGATTCAAGACATTCGGAGGCCGATATGCGAGGCAAAGGCGTATTGGAGTAAGGGTTTTTTCTCGGATTGAGGTAAGTAACAATTCTAAATCTGGTTCTGAGGGTATGAAACCCCGGATTTTATGTTATGTGATTTGTTTGGAGGTGGCGCACATATTAGGTGACGGGAGTGTGGGCATACACCGTTGGAATTGGGATTTGGTCTATTACTTGGAAACTGTGAACTTGAATAGCTGGTTGCTAGCTCTATATTCTCCATGTGTTATAGAAATTTAACTGCAATTCATGTTACAAATCATGTTTAGGTTATGTGTTGATACTCTTGGAGCCCACAGAGGCCGCGTACATGTTGAATTACCTGTTAGTTTCTATTTGCACTCAATTTCAGAATCTTTTTGTATATCATACCTCAGTTTCTATTATCCTTTGTTGATATATCATGTTATTGCTATTTGGGCAGATTTTCATGACTTTTGAGAGCCCGAAAGATTGGAGAGGTGGGTGATTGAGTCAGGGCCCGAGTGTCGAGCTGTGGGCAATATGTATATATATGTGGATAGGTTGCACGCCGCAACGAACCTCAAGGTTGTATATATATGGATCGGGTTGCACGCCACAACGAGCCTTAAGGTTGTATATATGTGGATCAGGTTGCACGCCGTAACGAGTCTTATGGATGTTTATATATTGATGAGATTTGGCTGCACGCCTTAGTGATATAGCGCTTGGGCTGTGATAATTGGCTTAATGCATGCATATTTTAGTATAAATCGCCTCATACTTTGCTCATGTCTCGTAGATTTGATACGTTTAATATGGTGATTTTTGCTAAATAATGGTATTTCTATGTGTAAGAATCATTCAAATGCAATTTGGGACGAAACGTCGCGAATTGGAGCAAAATCGGAGCAAAAAGGCAAAAGTAAAATTTTGAGCGCAATTTTCAGATTGTGTTTTTTTAGCGCTAACGACAGCGCCCCACGCTTCCCTTGATGCTTGGGACGTGAAAGTTACTCAGTTCGACTAGGACTCGAGTATTGTGACTCCAAGACACCCCCAACTCATATATAAGGACCCTAAACCAATTTTGAAAAAGGGGAACGTGATTTTGGAGAGGAAAACGAAAGAGCAAAACACTTGGGAGCACGGATTTGATCGATTCTTCCATATCTTTTCTAGTACTCATTGATTTTATGTTTGAAAACTTTATTTTTGATGATTGTATGAACATGAGTGGCTAAGAACCCTATTATTCTAGGGTCATGGGTGAAACATGAATGTTATATTTGAAGTTTAATTTGAAGAAGTTGATTTTATCATATTGGGTTGTTTATTTAATTCTGTTCTTAATTATTTTACTGAGTAGCTAACAGTGAAATACTATCTACGAATCTAGAGTTGAACTCAAAAGTGGGAATTCTAGATTGCATATAGAATTGAATAGAGCAAGTTTTTGAACCCGTGCATCGGGGAACATATTCGCAATTAGGAAAGACATATACCTATTTGCCTTATTTGGTTGAAATACAAGAATTGTAAATGCATTATTGTTAATCTTAATTCCATAGACATATAGGCGTTAAGTTAACTTGAATAGGCGAGTAAGAAATCGACAGATTCTTATGAGTAATATCAACCCCATCAATCAACAATCCAGATAAATAAATTAGTCATTTTAAGCCATGAATATAACACGATTGTTAGCTAGTCCGTGACCCTGGAATATCCTCTCCTATTGATTGTTATTCGAAATTGCTATTTGTTTTGGTTGATTTTCTAGTTAATTCATTCCTTGGTATTCTTAGGTAGTAACTTAGTTAATTATATATTTTGTGACAAATCTCTTGAATCGATAAGTTAATTGAGTTGAATACGTCAAAAGTTAATCATAAGTCTTCGTGGGACGATACTCTACTCACTACTTTATTACTTGACGACCACGTATACTTGCGTGAGTTTGTTTGGTCGCAACAAGTTTTTGGCGCCGTTGCCGGGGACTTCGAAATTGATTATTTTCCTAGATTAGACTTTACTTTTATCTTTACAAGTTTTTTTTCCTTATCTTTTTGTAAATATTTTATTTTTTATACCTATTTGATTTTTCTCTTAGTGCGTTTCTAGTTCTTTTAGCATGACATCTGGGGATGAAAGATATGGAGGTAAGGTTATTGATGAAGACTCTTGGTTGACGGAAGATTTATATGGCTCGTCTTTTTGGGCTTGGCATGACCTGAACTCTGGGAGGTATGAATTTGAATGTGGGACCAAGGGTTGGTATTGGGAAGAATATTCACGATTAAGGGAATACGAGGAACCGCATTATCTTTTAAAAAAATTGGTGAATGGCTGGTCTAAGGAGAGAGTTGAACTTGCACATGAAATTGATAGGTTTGGCTTGACTGTGCGTAACTTAGATGCAGATTTGGGTGCAAAGGTTGATGTGTGTAACGCCCAACAATTTAATAATGAGGTGTGTGAAGCTGAAAGTAATCTTCTAGACCAATTGAGGAGCTAAAACGAGAATACCAATCACTAGACCATGTTTTTTTAGGATGCCAATATTGAGAAGAGTGCTCTAGAATCACATGAGGGAGTAGATAACATTACTTTGGTAGACTTGAGTGTATGTAATTATGGGGACACAAATAGTAGAAACATTCATGAGTTAGGGCGCATTAGACCTCATTCCAATCATTTTTCCACATTGTGTCTAGATAGTAAGATAGTAATCGAGCCATATGAGCCTATGAGGGAGTCAAAGGGTGAGTATGAGAGTGTCTATATGTCACGACCCCAAATCCTAACAGGCCGTGATGGCGCCTATCGTGGAACTAGGATAGCCAACCATCACATAACTACACACTTAGTTTAATCAAATATCGCAATATCATTTAATATCAGCATAGCAAGTATGAAATTTCCTAAGTCTTTAAACAAATATAAAATAATCCACTGTCTAAAAAATTCCCCCAAGACTGGAGTCAACATGGTCACGAGCATCTAAGAAATAAAACTAACTCTGCGAATGTCATAAACAATGTCTAGGAATCAAATGCTAATACTGATAAGGAAGGGAAATGAAGAAGCTGCGAACGCGGGACAACTACCTCGAAGTCCCATAAATGCTGCTGATAACGAGCGAATATGGCTACTGCTCCGCACTAGTACCTGGATCTGTACACAGAGGACAGGGAGTAATGATGAGTACGCCAACTCAGTAGTAATGAAAATAAATCATAGTATGCAAAATAAGAAACACACAACATAATTCCACCAATCCACAAAATAGTAAAATACCACGGTTCAAATAAGTGTATATAAGTTCAAACCAGTTATCGTAAAATTCTTTAAAACTCTCAAAATATCAGTTTGAAAAATGAAGTCACTCATGGTCAAACTCAATAAAATATCATCATACATCTTCCCCTCGGGCCATAATCATCACTCGTAAATATTCCCTCAGCATCTCACCATCTCTTTGTAACAGTCACTCATCACCTCACAATCACTCATGCCTCCCAATCACTCGGCACTCGACACTCGCACTCAGTAGGTACATGCGCTCACTGGGGGTGTGTACAGACTCCAGAGGGGCTCTTACAGCCCAAGCTCTAAAAACAAGCCAACTCATGGCAATCATCACTCTCAGGCACTCGGCCTCTCTCATATCATAACATCCTCACAACATTGCCCCTGGGCCTCACTCATTCAAACACTCTCAGCATGCCACTCGAGCCATGAATAAGATGGGGTTCTCGACCCAAAATAGTATTTCATTTCGAGAAATAGTAATATCATCAAATAAGAGTGTCAACAATTTCACAAGAAAGACTGAGTGTAAAATCATAGTCTCAAAATAGTGAGAATATCAGTAAAACAACCCCCAAGGGGTTAAAACAGATCGGCACTAGGCCCCAAACATGGCTTATAGACCACTTATATTAAATCATAGTAGTACTATAGAGAATAAGCTTTAAAAGCGGTTTCGCAACTCAATAGTTGCCTAAAAAGGTACATTTTCTTCAAATTCCCAATTCTTGCACGCCCCACACTCGTCATCCAGTGTGTGCGTCACTCCAAATCCGTGAAAGGATGTAAAGTCCGGGGTTTTATACCCTCACGACAGGATTTAAAGACATTACTTACCTCAAACTAGCCCGAAAAGCTACTCTGCAACCCGCTTGCCTCTCGTATCAACTTTCGAGTGCTCAAAATCTACCAAGATCAGATTTTTATCATCAAATTATGCTAAAGGAATGAATTCTAATTGAAAAATACCAATTTTAGCTGAAAACCCGAAATTAGCCAAAACCCAACCCCCAGGCCTGCGTCTCGGAACTCGACAAATTTTATACCAAAATGTTCTTCATCATCTCACAAGTCCGTACATATAATGAACGTTAAAATCGGAGTTGGTTTGACCCCTCAAATCATCCCCTAAAGGTCTTATAATCTCAAGCACTAACTCCACCTTTTTCTACTGATTTTCATAAATTAACACTGATAATAAGGTCCTTAATCACCTATAATCGAGTTAATAAGTCCAAAAATCTTACCTCAATGATGCACCAATATTTCCTTATTCAAAATCCCTCGAAAACCTCGGAACCTGCACAACAATGGTGGAAAAAGGATTAAAAATCGCGAAGTCTCCTTTTTATACTTTTTTGCCCAGGCTTTTCGCACCTGCGGCCTTAACCTCGCACCTGCGGTCCGCACCTGCGCTCCAGGGGACCGCACCTGCGGTTTCTCATTAAACCGGAAAATTCCCGCACCTGCGGCTCCACTTCCGCACCTGCGACCTCGCAGGTGCGGTCAAGTGTCCGCATCTACGACCTTTTACCTGAGCTGGCCAAAACTCGCACCTGCAGAGACTTTTGTGCTCCTGCGGGCCCGCACCTGCGATCAAACATCCGCAGGTGTGGAAACAACAGTAAAATCACACCAGCAGCTGTTTGATGCACTCTTCAACTCCAAAACTTCCTGTTAACCATCCAAAATCAATCCTGAGCCCCTCGGGACCCAAACCAATTATACCAACACATCATATATGATCATTCAAACTTAGTTTCACTCTCGGAACACCCAAAATAACATAAACACAGCAAAATCACATCAAATTCAACCCTATAAACTTTGAAATTTCTAAAATCCACCAACGATGCCGAAACTATCCAAAACAACTCCGATTGACCTAAAATTTTGCAGACATATCCAAAATGACATTACGAACCTGTTCCAACTGTCAAAATTCCATTCCGACCTCGATAGACTATTTTCCACTGCCGACCGGAAATCACCAAAAACTAACTTTTGCCAATTTAAGCCTAATTCTACACCGGACATCACAAAAATATTCCGGACACACTTCTAAGTCCAAAATCATCTAACGAAGCTATCCGAGCCATAAAATCTGCATTCCGAGGTAGTTTACCAATAAGTCAACTCTCAGTTGACTTTTCCAACTATAAAGATATTTTTAAAGACTAAATGACTAACTTCTCACTATAACCATTCCGATTCCGAGCCTACCAACTCTAACACATCATAAACAGTATATCCAACCTATGACAAGGCAATAACAGTAAATATAGTGGAGATTCTATGTAACGAACGACTTGGCCATTACATTCTCCCCCTTTTAAACAAACGTTCATCCTCGAACGGGTCTAGAAACATACCTGGAGTCTCAAACAAGTAATGATATTTGCTCTGCATCTCCCACTCAGTCTCCCAAGTGGCCTCCTCCACTGGCTGACCTCTCCATTGCACCTTCACTGAAACTATATTCTTGGACCTCAACTTTCTGACCTGACGATCCAAAATTGCTATTGGCTCTACCTCATATGACATATCATTCTCGAGATGAACTGTGCTGAAGTCTAACACATGAGACGGGTCACCAACATATTTCCGGAGCATCGACCCATGAAATAACGGATGAACACTCGATAAGCTGGGTGGCAAGGCAAGTCTATAAGCCACCTCTCCAACCTTCTGAAGTACCTCAAAAGGACCAATAAACCATGGACTCAACTTTCCCCTCTTTCCGAACATCATAACACCCTTCATGGGTGATACATTCAACAGTACCTTATCACCTTCCATAAAAGACACATCCCGAACCTTCCGGTCTACGTAACTCTTCTGCCTAGACTGCGCCGTGTGAAGTTGCTCCTGAATCAACTTCACCTTCTCCAACGCATCCTGAATCAAATCTGTGCCCAATAGCCTAGCCTCACCAGGCTCGAACCAACCAACCGGAGATCTAAACCTCCTACCATATAAAGACTCATCCAGGGCCATCTCAATACTAGACTGGCAGCTGTTATTAAATGCAAACTCCGCTAGTGGCAGAAACCGATCCCATGAACCAAAAAAATCAACCACACAAGCACGTAACATGTCCTCCAAAATCTGAATAGTCCGCTGCGACTGGTCGTCGGTCTGAGGATGAAATGTTGTACTCAACTCTACCTGATTACCCATACTTCTCTGCACGACCCTCCAAAACTGAGATGTGAACTGTGTATCTCTGTCAGAAATGGTAGAAACCGGGACTTCATGTAATCGGACAATCTCCCTAATGTAATTATCAGCTAACCGCTCCGAAATATAAGTAGTAGCAACATGAATGAAGTGCGCGTACTTGGTCAATCTGTCCAGAATGACCCCAATAGCATCAAAACCCTTCGAAGTCTGTGGAAGGCCAACTAAAAAGTCCATAGTGATCCGCTCCCACATCCACTTTGGAATATCTAACCCCTGAAGTAATTCACCTGGTCTCCGGTGCTCATACTTGACTTGCTGGAAGTTGAGACACCGTGCTACATACTCAACAATATCTCTCTTCATCCGCCTCCACCAATACTACTGTCTCAGATCTTGATACATCTTCGCGACACTCGGATGGATGGAATACCGGGAGCTGTGGGCCTCTGCTAATATCAACTCTCGAAGCTCATCCACATTGGGCACGCAAATATGTCCTTGCATCCTCATAACACCGTAATCACCAATAGTGACATCCCTGGCATCACCTCGACGGACCCTATCCTGAAGCACAAACAAATATGGGTCATCATACTGACGAGCTCTAATCTGACCATAAAGAGAATACCGGGAAGCAATTCTAGCTAATACCCACGGAGGGTCTGACAAATCCAATCTCACTAACTGACCCGCTAAAGCCTGGACATCAAGCGCTAAAGGTCGCTCTACTGCTGAAAGGTAAGCTAGACTCCCCAAACTCTCGGCTCTGTGACTCAAGGCATCGTCCACTACATTGGCCTTCCCCGGATGATACAAAATAGTAAGGTCATAATCCTTGAGAAGCTCTAACCATCTCCTCTGACACAAATTCAAGTCCTTCTGCCTCAGTAGATACTGCAAACTACGATGATTAGTGAAAATCTCACACTACACTCCATACAGATAATGGCGCCAAATCATTAAGGCATGAACAATGGCAGCTAACTCAAGATCGTGCACTGGATAATTCTTCTTATGCACCTTCAACTGTCTAGATGCGTAGGCAATCACCCTACCGTACTGCATCAATACCGCTCCCAAGCCGACTCAAGAAGCATCACAATAGACTGTGTAAGAACTCGAACCAGTAGGAAAAAATAATACCGAAGCTATGGTCAATGCTGACTTGAGCTTCTGAAAGCCCTCCTCACACTCATCAGACCATCGAAATGGAGCACCCTTCTGGGTCAATCTAGTCAATGGTGAAGCAATAGAAGAGAATCCTTCCACAAAACGACGGTAATATCCCGCCAAACCAAGGAAACTCCTAATCTATGTAGCTGAGGATGGTCTGGCCAACTCTGCACCACATCAATCTTCTTCGGATCAAACTGAATACCCTCACTAGACACAACGTGCCCTAAGAAAGCTACTGAACTAAGCCAAAACTCACACTTCGAGAATTTTGCATAAAGCTTCTCCTCCCTCAACCTCTGCAACACAACTCTCAAATGTTGAGCATGCTCTTCCTGGCTACGAGAATAAACCAGGATGTCATCAATGAACACAATGCCGAAAGAATCAAGGTAAGGCTGAAACACATTGTTTTTCAATTGCATGAACGCGACTGGGGCATTGGTCAACCCAAATGACATAACCAAAAACTCATAATGACCATATTTGGTCCTGAAAGTTGTCTTCGGAATGTCAGAATCTCGAATCTTTAACTGATGATACCCAAACCTCAAGTCAATCTTGGAGAACACCTCGCTCCCTGAAGCTGGTCAAACAAGTCATCAATATGAGGAAAAGGATACCGGTTCTTCACCGTAACCTTATTCAGCTGTCTATAATCAATACACATGCGCATGGAGTCGTCTTTCTTTTTCACAAACAACATCGGTGCACCCCAAGGTGACATACTAGGCCGAATGAACCACTTATCTAGGAGTTACTGAAGTTGCTCTTTCAATTCTTTCAACTCCACTGGTGCCATGCGGTAAGGTGGAATAGAGATAGGCTGGGTATCTGGCACCAGGTCAATACCAAAATCAATATCCCTGTTAGGTGGCATGCTTGGCAGGTCTGCAGGGAATACATCAGGAAAATCATAGACTACAGGAACAGAATCAACAGATTGAGTCTCACTACTAACATCCCTCACAAAATCAAGATAAGATTCACACCCTTTCTCAACCACACGCTGAGCCCTCAAATAAGAAATCACTCTGCTAGGCACATACTCTATAGACTAAGGCTAGCAGGTGGGCCGGGCCCGCGGGCTAAACGGGCTAGCGGGCTAAACGGGCCGCACCGCGGGGGGTTCGGGCTTGGGGGGATTTAGGCCCGTGGGGGGCCGGGTCTTGATTTTGGACACGTGAGCCCGGACCGGCAGGCGGGCCTGGGCCGGGCCAAGCGGGCCCAACGGTAAAAATTAAAATTTATTTTTTTACTTAATGTTGTAGTTTGTTAAATTAATTTGATGTACTATTAATTTATTATGCAATGTTAGTGCAAGTTTGAAGTACTATTATTATTAATTTGAAGAAACTTACTTGAATTACAATACATTAGTAATAATTCTATAATATAATTTATAATAAGTGCAAGTTTGAATATCCCTTTACTATTTTTTTGTGTTTTGACTTGAATTACAAGACATAAGTCATAATTATATAATATAATTTACAATAAATAGCCTTAGATAATATAATATAAATACATAAAAAATATATTTAAATAGCCAACGACTATAATTTTAAAAACTAGCCGTTTGACATGTTTAAAAAATAGTCATTTGGCCCCCAAACTTTGTTTTACACTTGAATTACAATACATAAGTAATAATTATATAATATAATTTACAATAAATTGTCTTAGATAATATAATATAATTACATAACAAAA
>ML294553.1:0-10858 GCA_005239495.1 Nicotiana undulata
CGGTCCCGCACCTGCGGCTGGGCAACCGCACCTGCGGTCACACCAACTACAGCTGCACCAACAATGTTCTTAGCTGGGTTTTGGCCTCGTGCGGGGTCCGGGAGGCACCTGGGCCCATCCGAGCCCCCGTCCAAATATACCAACAAGTCCCAAATCATAATACGGACTCGCTCGAGCCTTCGGAACACACCAAACAATGCTAAATCTCAAAATCACACCCGAAAACCCTTAAAACCATAACTTAAGAAACTTCAAGTTCTTGATTTCTATAAACATGCGCCGGACCGACCTATACGACTCGGAATGACATCAAATTTTGCAGACAAGTCATAAATGACAAAACGGAACCATTCCCGATCCCGGAATTCCGTTCGGACCTCGATAGCATAAAATCACGTTCCAAACCAAATTTCAAATTCTATGAAAATCCTCAAAACTTCATTAACTCTCAATTTCTCATTTTTGATCCGAAACATGTCAAATCAAGCCCGTTCCTTACCAAATTTCATAGATAACTCAAATAACTCATATTGAACCAGTTCCGGCCTCCGGAATTTTAACACGAGCCCGGTAACACAAGTTTCACATCGAGGTTCATTTTCATAGCCTTTATTATTTTTCAGAAAATAATTTTCTTTAAAAATTTATTTCTCGGACTTGGGTACTCGGAATTCAATTACGGGCATACGTCCAAGTCCCATATTTTCCTACGGACCCTCTGGGGCCGTCAGATCACGGGTCCGGGTCCGTTTACTAAAAAATGTTGACCAAAATCAACTTTATTCAATTAATTCTCATAAATTTAACTCTTTATCAAGTTTTCACATAAAGGCTTCCCGGCTACACTGCCGGGCTGCGCACGCATATCGAGGTGAGATTAACGGAGGCTTTCAGGCCTCGAAACACAGTCATAATTAAATTTACATAAGATGACCTTTTGGGTCATCACATGTAGTAAGCAAACGAACGTCTCAGAAGATGCCTTGAGACTGCGGTTATTCCCCTTCTCTCCTCGAGGGAAGACTCTTGATTGGATCGAGCGGCTTCCCAACCACTCCATATCCACACGGGATGAGCTCGCAGACAAGTTTATTGCAAAAAATTTCTCCCCTAGTCACATGGCAGCGCCCAGAGATGAAATATTAGCTTTTAAGCAAGAACCCAACGAGCCTTTGCATGAGATTTGAGAGCGCTACCGAACCATGGTTAAGGAATGTCCAAACAATGACATGACTGAAGCCATGATTCAACAAACCTTCTACCAAGGAATAAACACTGTCAATCAATGTGTGGTCAATCAATTGGCCGGTAGAAATTTCATGAAATTGACTTACCCCAAGGCATGTGAGGTCTTAGATGAGATGTCTGACACATCGTCAACATGGCAAAGTAGAGCAAACGTACCTCAGGGTGATTCCGGTGTCAATAGTCTTCACAAAGAACTTCAAGAACATGGTCAAACAATTGCCGAGCTCACTACCACTATGAACCAACTTGCCAAGGCCCAACTTCAACAATTACAAGGGCCAAAGCAAGTAAATGCCATAGAGAGAGTGAATGTGTTTGTGAACCAAAGAAGACCTCGGGGAAATCCAAAGCAAAACAACAATGATCAAGGTGACCAAGGACCAAGTGGGTATAGTCAAGAAGAGCCATATGATGATCAAGAAGAGGATGTTATGTATGCTAATAATTACCAAAGTCAAGGGAACAATCAAAGCAACAATCAAAACTAGAGCAACCAAGGCAAGAATCAAAGTTGGGGTAATCAAAGACAGAGAAATTGGAACAATAACAACAATTCACGAAACTGGGGGAACAACAACAACCAACAATGGGGGAACAACAATGATAACAATTGGAGTGGAGGCAATAACAACAACAATTAGGGTGGTAATGGTAACCGGGGGTCGGGCTTTCAAAGGCCCCCGATGTACCAACAACCAAGCAATTCACCCCCGTACCAAGATCAAGGACAAAGCTCATCAAGCAATGACATGGGAATAATTGAACAAATGTTCAAGCAAATGATGGAGCGAAACGCGGACTCCGATGCTCAATTGGCCTCCCACAACACCTCCATTAGAAACCTTGAAGCACAAATGGGCCAAATTTCTCATGCCTTGAACACACGCCCAAAGGGAGAACTACCGGATGATACGGTGGTGAACCCCAAGGGTGGGAACAATAATAATACCGGTCACTCCATGGTGGTGACCACAAGAAGTGAAACAGGCGGTGAAGCGAGTTCTTCTAGACAAAAGAGAATTGTTGTTGATGATGATGAATTACCAAATGATGAGTTACCAATTGAAGTTGATCAAGTGGTGGAAGATCCAACTACTAGTGAGGTGAGAATTGATATCCATGATAATGGGGAGGATTTGCAAAGAGACGTGAACCCGTCTAGGGAATACGTGATTGATATGCTGGAACCGGTGGTCCCACAAGACAAGACACCATTTCCTAGTCTCCCTCCTCCATATCCTCAAAGGTTGGCGAACCAAAATCAAGAAAATAAATTCAAGAAATTCATCGATATGATGAAAAGTCTTTCCATCAATGTCCCTTTGGTTGAAGCTTTGGAGCAAATGCCCGGGTATGCTAAGTTCATGAAGGAATTAGTAAAAAAGAAGCGGTCTATGGAGTGCGAAACCATTAAAATGACTCACCAAGTGAGTGCCATAGTGCATCCAATGGCACCCAAACTTGAAAACCCGGGAGCTTTTACCATTCCTTGTACAATCGGGAGTGCGGATTTTGCTAAAGCTTTGTGTGACCTTGGAGCTAGTATAAAATTGATGCCATACTCGGTCTTTAAAACATTGGGGATTGGTCAACCTAGGTCTACCTCTATGCGTCTTCAAATGGCGGATTGAACAATGAAGAGGCCCCTAGGAATCATTGATGATGTATTGGTGCGGGTCGACAAGTTTATTTTGACTGCGGATTTTGTCATATTTGATTGCGAAGTGGATTATGAAGTTCCCATCATCTTGGGAAGGCCCTTCCTTGCAAAGGGGAAGACCTTAGTTGACGTGGAGGCCGGTGAGCTCACTTTCCGGGTGGGCAATGAAAAGGTTGTGTTCCATGTTTGCAAGTCAATGAAGCAGCCCAATAGCACATAAGTATGTTCTTTCATGGACCTTGTCACCGAGGTCATTATTGATGATGAAAGCTCTATGATAAATGTTGAATATCCAATGGAGGTAGCTTTATTGAACCATGATGACATTTTGGTGGATGGCTTAATCGAGAGCACCAATGCCTTACAAGTCATGGGTTCTTATTCCTATGGTACCCGAAAGTTATCCTTGGACTTGGAGAATCGGAAAACTCCTCCGACAAAGCCTTCAATTGAAGATCCACCTACATTGGAGTTGAAGCCACTTCCACCACACCTCAGGTATGAATATCTTGGTCCCTCTCGTACTTTACCTGTTATACTTTCATCTTGCCTAACCCAATTGCAGGTAGACTCCACTCTAAAAGTGCTAAATATGAGGAAGAAGACCATAGGATGGACACTTGCTGACATTCGGGGAATAAGCCCCGCATTTTGCATGCACAAAATCATTCTTGAGGATGGAGCAAAGACTTCCATAGAACAACAACGGAGGATCAATGAAGCAATGCAAGAAGTGGTGAAGAAGGAAATAATCAAGTGGCTTGATGCAAGGGTTGTCTACCCAATCTCGGATAATGCTTGGACTTCTCCGGTCCAATGTGTTCCAAAAAAGGGTGGCATGACAGTGGTCCAAAATGACAAAAATGAACTCATTCCAACAAGAACGGTCACAGGTTGGCGGGTGTGTATGGATTATCGCAAGCTAAACAAAGTGACTCGCAAGGATAATTTCCCCTTGCCCTTCTTGGATCAAATGCTTGATAGGCTTGCGGGCCGGGATTTTTATTGCTTCTTGGACGGGTATTCAGGCTATAACCAAATCTTGATTGCCCCGGAGGACCAAGAAAATACTACCTTCACATGCCCGTATTGTACATTTGCCTTCTTCAGGATGCCTTTTGGACTTTGTAATGCACCCGCCACATTTCAGCGGTGCATGATGGAAATCTTTAGTGATATGGTTGAAGACTTCCTCGAGGTGTTTATGGATGACTTCAACGTAGTTGGGGACTCCTTTGATGAATGTTTGAGAAATATTGACAAAGTCCTCGCCCAGTTTGAAGAGACCAACCTAGTATTAAACTGGGAAAAATGCCATTTTATGGTGGAAGAAGATAGTGTTGGGCCACAAAATTTTGAGGAATGGAATTGAAGTGGACAAGGCGAAGATTGAAGTGATTTCTAAATTTCCACCTCCAACTTCGGTTAAGGGGGTCCGGAGCTTCCTTGGTCACGCCGGGTTCTATCGGCGTTTCATTAAGACTTCTCTAAGGTGGTCAATCCTCTTTGAAAATTGTTAGAGAAAGATGCCAAATTTCACTTTGATGAGAATTGCATCAGTGCATTTGAATTGTTGAAGCACAAGCTTACCACAACGCCTATTATCACTGTGCCAGATTGGATATCTCCTTTTGAGCTTATGTGCGACTCTAGTGATGTGGTTGTGGGGGAGGTGTTGGGCCAAAGGGTGAACAAGATCTTTTACCCCATCTATTATGCTATCAAAACAATGAACTCAACCCAAATGAACTACACCGTCACCGAGAAGGAGTTATTGGCAGTAGTCTTTGCGATGGAGAAATTTCGTCCTTATCTTATGGGTACCAAGGTCATAGTTCACACTGACCATGAGGCACTCCGGTATCTCATGACCAAAAAGGATTCCAAAGCGAGACTCATGCGGTGGGTGTTGTTGCTTCAAGAGTTCGACTTGGAGATTATTGATAGAAAAGGGAGTGAAAACCAAGTGGCCGACCATCTTTCCCGCTTGGAGGAGCAAGGTCGACCTAGTGATGGGCTTGAAATTGATGATAGTTTCCCCGATGAACAACTTCTTTCTGTGTCAAAGCAAGAAATGCCATGGTTCGCAGACATTGCCAACTATCTTGTCACTGGTGTTATTCCTTTTGAGCTCTCTTCCAACCAAAGGAAGAAACTTAGGAGGGATAGCATGGATTTCTATTGGGATGAACCATACTTATTCAAGATTTGCACTGATGGTGTCATCCGGCGATGTGTACTAGAAGAAGAAAAAAGGGAGATTCTTGAGTCTTGACACTCCTCACCTTATGGTGGTCATCATGGAGGGGCAAGGACCGCTTCAAAAGTGCTAAGTTGTGGTTTCTTTTGACCTACATTGTATAAGGATGCTAGTGACTTGGTCAAGCGATGTGATGAATGCCAACGAATGGGTGGCATATACAAGAGAGATGAGATGCCTCTCACTACAATCCTAGAGGTGGATATTTTTTATGTATGGGGTATCGACTTTATGGGGCCATTTATGAGCTCTTGTGGAAATATTTACATACTCGTGGCGGTGGGCTACGTTTCAAAATGGGTTGAGGCCGTGGATTTGCTCAATAATGAGGCCCAGAGTGTGGTTGGTTTTCTGAAGAAGCATATTTACATCAGATTTGGGACACCCCGTGCCATCATCAGTGACGGGGGGTATCACTTTTGCAATAGGGCCTTTGATTCTTTTCTATCGATGTATGGAGTCAATCATAAGGTGTCTACTCTGTACCATCCTCAAGCAAGTGGCCAGGTGGAATTGTCCAATCGTGAAATCAAGAATATATTGGCCAAGACAGTGAATGCTAACCGGACTGATTGGTCCCGGAAGCTTGATGATGCTCTTTGGTCTTACCGGACCGCCTTCAAGACCCCAATCGGTATGTCACCTTACCGGTTGGTGTATGGAAAGGCTTGTCATCTTCCGGTGGAATTGGAGCACAAGGCACTTTGGGCTTTGAAGAAGTTGAATTTGAATTGGGACACAACTGCTAATCTCAGAGTTGATCACTTAAATGAGCTAGATGAGTTTAGATTTCATGCATACACTAGCTCCTCCTTGTACAAAGACAAAATGAAGTACCTCCATGACAAGTATGACAAGGAATGGGAATTCAAGGTGGGAGACTTGGTTCTCCTTTTCAATTCTAGACTCCGTCTCTTTCCGGGCAAACTCAAATCCAAGTGGAGTGGCCCGTTTGAAGTTGTGTTGGTTACACCCTTTGGTGCTCTCGATCTCAAGAACAAAAATGGGGAGATTTTTCGAGTGAATGGGTACCGATGCAAGCATTACCTAGGGAAATTTGAAGATAGCCATGTGGTGGATTTGATGAGCTCAATTGAACATGGTAACATGCGTCGTGCCATGACGTTAAATCAGGCGCTTCTTGGGAGGCAACCCATGTGTCTTTATTTTTGATTTTCTTTGATTTTATTGGTAGTATAGGATTTGTTGTTGGACTAACTAGTTGTGGGATGTTGTAGGATTATTTTGATGCATGGCACAAGGCTAAGTTGAAAAAACTAGCTCTCTGAAGTTGCAGTGCGGACTGTGGTCCTTTTTATGCGGTCCGTAGAGCTTTCTCACAAACAACTTGTTCTCTGAAGTTGCACCACGACCGCACTACCATTTTGTGCGGTCCACGGTGGACCACTGCGGCCGCATGTGCGGACCGCAGTGGCTATTTTCCCAAATGCCCATAAAAGTTGAGGACCGCAGTCATTTTATGCGGTCCGCGGTGGGGTAAGTGACGTGGGTCCCAAGCCGAACTTCTATAAATAGGGCCTGAGGGCCTCATTTTACACTTTTCGCTCATTGTTAGCTCTACAATAAAATTTTCACTGTGCATACCCATTGCTAAGTTCATGAAATTCATCTCATCTTCATCCTACATCTAGTAAGTTTAATTTTATCTCCCTAACTTCTTAATTTTGTTATTTTCTTGTTTAGTAGGTAGTTTTTCTTCTTATTTCTCTCCTTTTTCTTCTTTAATCCATTAATCATGTGTAGGGTTTGCTCATAATGCTTAATTTAGACCCATTTTAGTTAAATACACTGATTAAGCACCTAGGGTATCAATAACATGTGCATTTACACTTGAATTAAAAATAAAAATTGGAACCCTAGGTTGGGACTCAACGCGGACCGCAGTGCTTCTTTGTGCGGTCCGCGGTGCCTTAGTGCGGACCGCTGTCATTTTTATGCTGTCCGCGATGAACTTCTTTAGAGTATGGGTAGTCTGAACCCCAACTTAGTGCGGACCACGATTCTTTTTGTGCGGTCCGCGGTGCCCTAGTGGGGACCGCGATTGTTTTTATGCGGTTCGCGGTGACCGTCTTCAGAGTGTGGGTAGTCTGACCCCCACCTCAACACGGATCACAGTTCTTTTTGTGCGGTCCGCGGTCTGCTACTTCTGCAACTCCACATCCAATACTTGTTACCTTTGTGTTCTCTAATGTATGCACTGCTGGGATACTAACAAGCTTTAAATGAATTTGACTTGCAGATTATGGTCCAATGAATAGGTGGTGTCCGTAAACCAAGATGAATGATAAAACTAACCCCCCAAGTCCGGCAAGCAATAAAAGCAACTAGAAAAATAATCCGGGCCATGGATAGAGATGTTTCCCAATCGGGAATTGAGTATGCACCCTCCGGAGAGGGATATGAGTCAGCGTCGGTACCAGAGTTTGTCCCAGACTTCCCGGAGAGGTTCAGATTGACAAATGAACCTTTTGACTCCCCTCCTTCCCAAGCATCAGCACACTCTGAGTCGTCTAAGGGCTCAGTTGCAGGGAGTGATCATGAATACTCCACCTCACCCACAGCTTCACTATCGGGTGAGCACTCTGAAGAAGAAGAAGCAGGGGATGAACCCCAAACAGAGGGTGAACCCCAAGTAGGGGGAGTTGAAAGAACAAGAAACCCTGAAGCATGGCAAGATCAGTTTGTGAGTGAACCAGCCTTTCACAAATTTCGGGAATGGTGGTCGGAAAGGAAATTGATACCGGAGCACAAATTCATCACAAGGGACCTTTTACCGGATAACCCCAATGTGCGGAGACAGTTCAGGGAGAGAAAAGGCTAGGACTATTTCACTTGCCAGATGCCAGAGGCAAATGAGCACCTAGTCAAGGAGTTCTACACTAATTTGGCTTATGTGAAAAAGGACTCCAAGGCGACTAAGGTGCGGAATGTGACTGTACCTTTTGATGAGAATGCAATAAATGGGTACCTTGACTTCGATGATGAGGATGATACGGAGTACTTGGAGAAATTGAACGCATGGGATGAGATCCGTCCATGGCTAGTGGAGCACTTGGCAATCCCAGGTGAAACCCCAGACTGGTTGCAATCAGGGAAGATGATTCTGAGGAGAACGTTAAACTTTGAAGCCAAAGGTTGGGAGACGTTCGTGTGTAGCAGGATAGACCCCACATTTCACAAAAATTCTCTTCATCTCAGGCGTGCTGTGCTGATAGCCTCAATCATGGCAGGGATCCCGATCAATGTCGGGAATGTGATGTCAAGGGTTATTAACCGGGTGGTGAATGAAGGTGATAGAGCCTACCCTTTCCCTAATTTCTTGACCATGTACTTTGAAGATCAAAAGGTAGAGGGGAGGAAGTTTGATGTAAAGGTGAATCCAAAGGCCCCGTTCTCCTGGTACATCCTTCAGGGTGATGACAACCCCCAAAGCAAGAATTTCAAAGGAAAAGCCACGGCTTCCACTGTCCAGTCTGAATAGCCAGTAGTTGTAGTGTCATCTTCTCACCCTGCCTCAGCCACCCCGGACATTGCTGGCCCCTCCACTTCAGCAGCCCCATGCATTCCTTCATCACAGGCATACCCTCTGACTGCCCACCGTCTGAGCCATACCCTATCCTGTATCAACAACATGATGCAAGCAGCTACTTCTAAGTTGTCTGTCCTTTCCACGACGGTCGCAGCCAAGCTGCACCTCCTCCGCCACAGGTCCCACAGTCCATGGAGGACACTCTCAAGGAGCTTTTGGGCAACCAGAAGAAGATCCTTAAGAACCAAAAGTTGATTCTGGACGTTGTTGGCAATCATGGAAAGGCACTGAAAGAGCTTGCCAAGGAGACTAAGAAGCCGAGGAAGACACGTACCTCCAGGGAGTTAGTGAAGCAGTTAAGGAAGGAAGTAGATAAGCTGAAGGAAGATCACTTGCCATTAGACCTACTACTGCATGATCCTGATGCCCAGCCTGAGTCAGAGCCGGAGATAGAGAGGCCACCAAAGAGGAAGAGAGTGCTTCCCCGTACTGAGGGCATTGTGATAGAGTTGGCGGACCGGTAGGGAGGCACCTCGAGTCAGCTATAGCTGCCAGTACAGGCCCAGGTTACAGAAGAGATCCAGGTCCCGATGGAGATACAGGGTTCTGAGGACCAGTCATGGGCTCCCATACAGTCCACAGACCCCGGGACCCATACTCAGGATCATATGCAGACGGAGGGACTATAGGGAGTTTCTCTTTACTCTTTCTCCTTTATTTTGAGCTTATTTTGTTAGTTAGCATTGAGGACAATGCTAGCTCTCATTTGAGGGGGTATCCCTATTTTGGATTTGGATGACTGTACATATTTGATACTATTTCATTTTTATTATGCTTTCTTTTTGATTTTGGTATGTACATAACTTTACTATTCTAGTATTTTTCATATTTTTGCACTTTTGGTCTGTATATAAAGTTACTTTCTAATGTATATATTCATTCCCCCTTATGTATATTCGATTAAATCCCCTCTTGTATATATTCATTCTACTTTACGCATTTTACTTTCCGCATTTTTCCTTTTTATAGCTTCTTATTTTATTTTTGTAGCTTCTTGTTTTGAATTTTTCGCGTGCAATAAGTCTTTAGTTTTCTTAATGCCACAATTCTTTCCAAAGGTGGAATTTGTGTGAACCAGGTGGCTCTTCCCGAGGATGGATGGTGTGACAACCTTCTTAAGGGTTTGAGTCTGTTTTTTTTTTTGATTTTTGTAAATAATAGCTAGTGAGTAAAGGTGCCTCAAGCAAAGCTTCACTTGGGCCTAATACATTTGCCTTTGATCCTATGGTCAAAAACAAATCGTTGTGCTTAGGATGGTGAAAGTTGTGATCTTGAGACTCTTGTGTTGACCGACAATCATCAAGTGGTTTTTTAGGACCATTGTGTTGCTCAATCATAGCTAAGGTCGTTGTGGGCCCCCGACTCTGTTTCTTCAGCAATCCCATACCTTGAGTGGTGAGAATTTGAATTGCAAGTCCAAGTCCCGTGCCATTAGTCTAGAACTTGCCCAAAATGTTTGTGTAGGCGAAATCCTAAGTGTAGTTTGACTTGACATGTTATTATAGGCTCTCCTTGATCCGAATAGTGACTTGAACATTTCCATTGCCTACCAATGAAAATTTCCCTAGTCAACCGTTTTGAGCCTTAGACCTTTTTCTTTCAAAAACCATGATACAAGCCTTTACCAATTTTGACCCTCTCTTGGCACTCCTTCTTCCATTAGCACAAGGAAAAAACGTAAGTTTGGGGGAGAGACGAGGAATGCAACAAAGTTAAAAAGAAGGTACAAAAAGGAACAAAAAGGAAGGCAATTAAAAAGAAAGAAAAGAAAAGTAAAAAGTCAAAAAAAAAAAAATGAACAATTTAGAAGAAATAAAGGGAATCAATGAAAGAAAAGAGATTGAAGGTGTGGAATGCTCAGAAAGGAGAAAAATGATTGAAATGAACAAGAAGGAGTGACAGTATGTCTCTCTAACCCCTCAGAAAGAGCTTGATGACTCAAAACGTCAAGAGAAGGTGCACAAAAGTAAAGCAAATGAAGTGCTTAAGGGAAGATGGAACCCACCTAGACCAAATATTCCCTACCTTGAACCAAAAAGCCTTCAATATGTCTCCACAAAAGTCCTATATGATCTTGAGT
>MDKH01119794.1:0-21130 GCA_005239495.1 Nicotiana undulata
ATCAAAATCAAAAAAGAAGTGACAATAGTCACTATAAGTATACGAAAGAACCGTTTTTTTTCTTCTAATTTCTATGATGCAATTGGGGCTTATCGGCAGAAACAAATCAATTTAGATAGTCCTTTGTGGCTCCGGTGGCGACTAGATCAACGCGTTATTGCTTCAAGAGAAACTCCCATCGAAGTTCACTATGAATCTTTCCAAGTGGCAAGCTAAAATAAAGTCACTTGACAATTTTAAGACAACATAAAAAATTTGAATTATAAATGAAAAAATATTTAATGAAAGTAATAGTCAACGATTTTCTGTAAGTTCTTTAATTAATCAAAGCCAATTATTTTAAAATTTAAACTAAAAATGTACTCCTTTTGAGAATCTTGGACGTGCATACACAAAAAAGATGCGGTTTCATTAAGCAAGCAAATATATAGTTGTAGGTATCTTTACTTAAGTTGTGTATAATTCAGTTATGGTAGGTATTCGTTTTGAGAAAGAATCAATTAAAATTTCATTCTGTATCTTACACATTAATTTTAAGTTGAAATAATAATTCTATATTTAGTACAAGCTTTGTATCTGACCTTATTTGCGAACAATATACATTAATATAGGTATCATATATATTACTATAAGTATTTTTAATTAAATTTTGTGTATAATTTAGTTATGGTAGGTATTTTTTTTTAATAAAAAATTAATTAAACAAATATTTTGTATCTTACATCTATATTATATTAAAGGAAGTAGACTACAAAGGTTCATAAAAAAATCAAAGCCAATTATTTTAATATTTAAACTAAACATGTTCTCTTTTTGAGAATCTGTTGGACGTACATACAAAAAAAGGGATGCAATTTCATTAAGCAAACAAATATACTATAACTATAGGTATTTTTAATTAAATACTTGTATAATTCAGTTATGCTAGTGTCACGACCCCAAATTCTAACAGGCCGTGATGGCGCCTATCGTGAAACTAGGCTAGCCAACCATCACATCACTACGCATTTGTTCTTTTATAATAGTTCACAATACAATGATAAACAACAAGCATAGCAATAAAAATAAATTATTTAAATCTTAGCGCCCAAATAATAGTCTAAACAAAACTTAAACCTCCCAAGACTGGAGTCAATGATCATGAGCATCTAAAAAGAAATAAATCTAACTCTGCTAATGTCATAATAAATGTCTATGAATCAATTTCTAATACTAATCAAGGAAGGGAAATGGAGAAGTTGTGGACGCGGGACAGCTACCTCAAAATCCTGTGAACTGCTGCTAACGAACAAGGCAGCTACTGCTCCAAATCGGTACATGGATTTGTGCACAGAGGCACAGGGAGTCTTTATGAGTACGCCAACTTAGTAGTAATAAAAATAAATCACAGTCTGAGAATTATAAAATACACAGTGCAGATGCACCAATTCACAAAAACAGTAAAACATCACGTCTCCAAAAGTATACATCAATTACATAAGTTTGAAAACCAATTGCTAGAAAATCCTTTGAAACAAGTATAATATCAATACATCTCAGTAAAATCCTCAATAAGAACCAGTTTGAAAACAAGTGGTTTATAGTTCAAAAACTCAGTAAATAATCATATTCATACAACTGCCCCTCGGGCCAAAATTATTTCTCGTAATAATTGCCCATCAGGCATTCTCACAATCACTCTGTATCAGCCAATCATGTAATAATCATCACTCAGTATCAGCCCCGCGGGCAATAATCATCACTCAATAGGTACCTGCGCTCACTGGGAGTGTGTACAGACTCCGGAGGGGCTCCTACAGCCCAAGCGCTATAACAACATAGTTCTGAAAGCCTCTCACAATATAGGCCTGAAATCCTCTCACAATATAGGCCTGAAATCCTCTCACAATATAGGCCTGAAAGCCTCTCACAAAATAGGCCTGAAAGCCTTTCACAATATAGGCCTGAAAGCCTCCCTCATATCCTCACAATATAGGCCTGAAAGCCTCACTCAGTCAGACTGTCACGACCCAAAATCCTAACTCAGGTCGTGATGGCGCCCAACAGCGGGGTCAGGCAAGCCAACATTTAAACTGCTACGGTTCCTTCTCATTTGCCTTAAACATATCAATATATATACTAAGTTACAAAGCTTAGATTATTAAACGATTAGGGGTAAACAACCAGTTTTAAAAAAAAGCAGCCATAACGAGGGGTGAGTCCAAAATATGCATGTATGTACGGACATAATCTACACAAATACTACGTGTGTGCCAGGAACTAGTGTCACGAGTATCACGGGCATACGAACTGGATATACAAAAGATAGAATATACAATCTCACTGTCTGAAATAAATAGACGGGAACATAAGCAAAAGAAACTCCATGGTGCTGCCTGAGGATTTTCCCGGAGAAGCAGCTCACCGTGAAGTCAAGTCCGCTACAGTCAATATCTAGCTCCGGCCTAATAACCAGATGCACCAGCCTCAGATCCTGTACAGTTAAGTACATAAGTGCAGCATGAGTACATAAATAAATATGTACCCAGTGAGTATCCCGTCTAATCTCGAAGAAGTAGTGACGAGAGGTCGACTTGACACTCACTAGGGTCCAACAGTATAATATATGACAGGATATAACGAAATACAGTAGGCATGTAAGATAGTTATCAGCAAATGCGTATCAAGCACAGAAATCCAGGTAACTATTGAAAATAAATAACAATGTCCACTTTCCTTTCCCCCAAATATCTGTCAAGCCCATATCCATGAAACAGTACCAAATAGTCATGCGCACACATGAATAAGAGAACCGACCGGAGTCGTAAGGGAGACATCTAAGTACTGTTTGGTCGTAAAGCTTCCCCCGCTCGCGAATCATACCTGCGACTCGGGTGCTGACACTTATATACCGAATTATCATAAAGCTTCCCCCGCTCGCGAATCATATCTGCGACTCGGGTGCTGACACATATATACCGAATTATCATAAAGCTTCCCCCGCTCGCGAATCATATCTGCGACTCGGGTGCTGACATACACACACACACACACATACACACACACACACACACACACACACACACACACACACACACACACACACACACACACACACACACATATATATATATATATATATACCAATTTGCCAATAGGCTCGGTAGATGCTATACTCGTAACAGGGATTAATTAACTGGAAATTCAGATGCAACTTCTACCATTCTCATGCTAGATCAAATACTAAGGCACTCAAAGTACGCCTAAAGACACATATAAGGCACATAAAAGCATGTTTGTGAGCCCTAAAGCTACCCGACATGGCATAATAGTCGCTACGTACGGACTCTCATCACTTGGTACGCACGTAGCCCCCAACACAATTACACACAGCATATAGAACACCTATGGGGACAATTCGCTCTTACAAGGTTAGAAAGGAGACTCACCTCGTGCCGAATCTACTCCCCGGACCAAGAACGCGCCCGAAACTCCAAAATTGCCCCTCGAGTACTCGAAACTAATAAATTGATACGAACATATATCAAATTATATTCAAAACATGAGATTCTCCTATGAATTTGGTCAATTAACCATTCTTGAAGAAATACTAAAATCCGCCTCCGGGCCCGCACTCTCGGATTCCGAAAAATTCTCAAAGGAATCACTCACCCATAGCCTAAGGATCGTTAATATATGATTTCTACTTGAATTCATGGCAATTAATGGATAATTCATCAAATTTCTCAAGAACCCTAAGTTACTACCCAAGTCTTGATTTTTGAATGCTTTAGCGGTTGATTCAATTAGTAGTTCATGTATTAAACTAGTACTAGAGTGGAATTAAATTACCTTATCAGTAGCTAGGTCGTGGAACCTCTTTCCCCAAGCTCCCAAGTCTTTAATGGAGGTGAAGAATGAAAGAAATGGGTAAAATCCCGAGTTTTAAATGAAAACACACTGCTGGCCTATAGTTATTCCGCACCTGCGGTCTCGCGCCTGCGAGCTAAAGCTCACACCTACGAAGCTGGACGAGTGGGGCTGGGGTCGCACCTGCGGAGGGATGACCACACCTGCAGTTCCGCTCCTGCGGATCTTTGTCCGCACCTGCGAGAAAGGGGGACCTCACCTGGGGTCGCACCTGCGATTCTTGGGACCGCAGGAGCGGTCCTTGCGACTGGGCAACCGCACCTGCGGTCACACCAGATCAGGTGCACCAGGAGTTGCATCAGCTGGTTTTTAGCCCCGTTTGGTGCCCGAGGGGCACCTGGGCCAACCCGAGCCCCCATCCAAATATACCAACAAGTCCCAAATTGTAATACGAACTCGCTCGAGCCTTTGGAACACTCAAAACAATGCTAAAACTCAAAATCACATCCTAAAACCCCTAGAATCATAATTTAAGAACTCCAAGTTCTTGATTTTTATAACGATGCGCCGGACCGACCTATACTACTCGGAATGACACCAAATTTTGCAGGCAAGTCATAAATGACATAACAGAACTATTACCAGTCTCGGAATTCTGTTCGGACCTCGATAACATAAAATCACGCTGCAAACCAAATTTCAAACTTAAGGAAATTCTTATTTATATATTGGGCATTGAAATGCTCCCGTGTCATCGAAAACCCGTCCCGAACATACGCCCAAGTTTGAAATCATCATTCGAAGCTACTGGAGATGTCGGAACTCGATTCCGAGGTCGTCTGCTCAAAATATTGACCGAAGTCAAACTTGGCCAAAAAGGCCAACCTTAAGGAACCAAGTGTTCCTATAGCACTCTAAACACTTCCAAATCCCGAACCACCCGTCCCCGCAAGTCATAAATCACAAGAAGCCGCCGCTATGGGAAGTCTCATTTAGGGGAACGGGGTCCTAATACGCAAAATGACCGGTCGGGTCGTTACACTCTCCCCCTCTTAAACAAACGTTCGTCCCTGAACGGGTCTAGAATCGTACCTGAAGTGCTGAATCGATGCGGATATCTGCTCCGCATGTCCTCCTCGGACTCCCAAGTTGCCTCCTCGACCGGTTGGCCCCTCCACTGGACCTTTACGGCAGAAACTCTCTTGGATCTCAACTGGTTGTCCTGTCTATCAACAATAGCAACTGGCTCCTCCTCGTAGCCCAATCCATCCAACTGAATAGTGCTGAAATCAACCACGTGAGAGAAGTCAGTGTGGTATCTCCGGAGCATGGATACATGAAAGACTGGATGAACCCCTGATAAATTGGGAGGTAAAGCAAGCTCATAAGCAACTTCTCCAACTCTCCTCAACACCTCGAAAGGACCTATAAACCTCGGGCTCAGCTTGCCCTTCTTCCCGAACCTCATAACACCCTTCACCTGCGAGACCGTCAACAGTACCTTGTCTCCCTCCATAAATGCTACATCACGCGCCCTCTGATCCCCGTAACTCTTCTGTCGGGACTGTGCTGTGCGGAGCCTCTCCTGAATCAACTTCACTTTCTCCAACGCATCTTTCACCAGGTCGGTGCCATATAACTTAGCCTCGCCAGGCTCAAACCACCCGATAGGAGAACGTCATCGCCGACCATACAAAGCCTCAAATGGAGCCATCTCGATGCTGGATTGATAACTATTATTGTAAGCAAACTCGGCCAAAGGCAAGAACTGGTCCCACTGACCTCCAAAGTCAATCACACATGCCCTGAGCATGTCCTCAAATATCTGAATTGTACGCTCCGACTGGCCATCAGTCTGAGGGTGAAATGATGAGCTGAGATCTATCTGGGTGCCCATCTCACTGTGCAATGCTCTCCAGAAGTGCGAGGTGAACTGAGGACCTCGGCCTGATATAATAGACACTGACACACCGTGCAATCGGACTATCTCCCGAATGAGATCTAGGCTAGCTCCTCAGAAGTGTAAGTAGTAGCCACAGGAATGAAATGCGCCGATTTGGTCAATCTATCCACAATGACCCAAACCGCGTCAACCTTATGCAAAGTCCAGGGCAACCCAACCACGAAGTCCATGGTGATGCGCTCCCACTTCCACTCAGGAATGGGCATCTGCTGAAGTAAGCCTCTTGGCCTCTGATGCTCGTACTTAACCTGCTGACAATTAAGACACCTAGCCACATACCCTACAATGTCTTTCTTCATCCGCCTCCACCAGAAATGCTGCTTCAAATCACGGTACATCTTTCGTTGCGCCTGGATGAACAAAATACCGAGAACTGTGCGCCTCCGCTAGAATCCTCTCCCTCAGGCCATCAACGTTAGGAACACACAAACGGCCCTGGAGTCTCAGAACACCATCCTCGCCCAAAGTATCCTCATTGGCCCTACCCTGGACCACCGTCTCCCGAAGGTCTGCTAAGAACGGATCATCAAACTGCCGAGCCTTGATCTCTCCCAATAATGAAGACTGAGCAACCACATGTGCTAGAACTCGACGGGGCTCCAAAAGATCTAATCTCACAAGGCGATTAGCCAAGGACTGAATGTCCAAGGCTAGAGGTCTCTCCTCTATTGTAATGTAGGCCAAGCTACCCATACTCTCTGCCTTCCTGCTCAAGGCATCCGCTACCACATTTGCCTTGCCCCGATGATAAAGAATGGTGATATCATAATCCTTCAACAACTCAAGCCATCTGCGCTGCCTCAAATTAAGATCCCTCTATTTGAAAAAGTGATGCAAACTACGGTGGTCTATATAGACCTCACAAGACACTCCATACAAGTAGTGCCTCCAAATCTTCAAAGCATGAACAATCGCTGCCAACTCCAAGTCGTGCACCAGATAACTCTTCTCATGAACCTTCAGCTGGCGCGAAGCATAAGCAGTCACTCTCCCTTCCTTCATCCACACACATCCCAAGCCAACGCGTGAAGCGTCGCAATACACTGTATACATCCTAGAACCGGAAGGCAATACTAAAATTGGTGCTGAGGTCAATGCTGTCTTGAGCTTCTGAAATCTCGCCTCACACTTGTCAGACCATCGGAACGGGGAATTCTTCTGAGTCAATCTAGTCAGTGGGGCTGCAATGGATGAAAATCCCTCCACAAATCGGCCGTAATAGCCTGTTAGGCCCAAAAAGCTCCTGATCTCTGTAGCTGAAGCAAGACGCTGCCAACTCTGAACTACCTCAATCTTCTGAGGATCTACCTTGATACTCTCTCCGGATACCACATGCCCCATGAATGCCACGTAATATAACCAGAACTCACACTTGGAGAACTTAGCATATAAGTTATGTTCCCGCAAGGTCTAGAGCACAACTCTCAAATGATGCTCATGCTCACCCAGGCTCCGCGAGTAAATCAAGATGTCATCAATGAAGACAATGACGAAGGAATCAATATACGGCCTGAACACCTTATTCATCAAGTCCGTGAATGGTGTTGGAGCATTAGTCAAGCCAAAGGACATCACCAAGAACTCATAATGACCATATCTGGTACGAAATGCAGTCTTCAGAACATCTGAGACCCGAATCTTCAACTGATGATAACCCGATGTCAAATCAATCTTAGAAAACACACGAGCACCCTGCAACCGGTCAAACAAATCATCGATGCACGACAGAGGATACTTGTTCTTAACCTTATTCAACTGGCGGTAATCAATACACAACCGCATAGACCCATCCTTTTTCTTCATGAAGAGAACTGGAGAACCCTATGGCGATAGACTCGGCCTGATGAAACCCTTAGCCAACAACTCCTCAAGATGCTCCTTCAACTCCTTACAAGCCATACAGTACGGGGAATGGAAATAGGCTGAGTATCTGGAGCTAAATCAATGCAGAACTCAATGTCGCGATCTGGAGGCATGCCTGGAAGGTTTGAAGGAAATACATCGGCAAACTCTCGAACAACTGGCACTGAATCAATAGTCGAGGACTCGGCGGTGGTGTCCCGCACATAAGCAAGGTAAGCCAAACAACCCTTCTCGACCAAATGCCGAGCCTTCATGAAGGAAATGACCCGGCTGGATGCACTGACTGATGAACCCCTCCACTCCAGCCTCGGTGACTCAGGCATGGCTAAAGTAACTATCTTGGCATGGTAATCCAGTACGACATGATAAGGAGATAGCCAATCCATGCCTAGAATAACCTCGAAATCAACCATGTCGAGCAATAAAAGGCCCGTTCTGGTCTCGAACCCACAGAAGGTAATCACCCAAGACCGATAGACCCAGTCTACCACCACAAAATCACCCATAGGAGTGGACACATAAATGGGAGAACCCAAGGACTCACGAGGAACATCCAGAAAATGAGCAAATAGTGCTGAAACATATGAGTAAGTGGATCATGGATCAAATAATACAGAAGCCTCTCATACTGAGATAATACCTGTGATCACGGCGTCTGAGGCCACTACATCTGATCTGGACGGAATGGCATAAAATCTGGTTGTAGCACCTGAAGGCTGAGCTCCCCCAGAGTGCACAGGAGCTGACTAACCTCCTCCTGACTGGCCTCCCCCTCTAGGACGAACCCTGCCGACCTGACCTCCGCCTCTAGGTGGCCGGACTGCTGGTGCTAAACTCATAGGCTGATAACCTTGATGTACTGTCTTGCCCCGAAACCTGGGACAAGCCCTCATCACATGGCCTAAATCCCCGCACTCGTAACATCTCACAGGTGACATATCCTGTTGTCTCGAAGAAAAAGAGTCCTGAATGGCCGGAGAGCGATGTGAACCCTCTAGCATAGTAATTAAATAAGAAGTGGAGGACCTCTGGCGACTGGAGTAACCACTAGGTGAACTCTGGATAGCTGGAGGACGGTAGGAGCGCTCTGGCATGGCGCTAAACTGAGGCCTCACTGGTACACCTCTGGGAGGTGGTGGGGGTGCTGAATATGAAGGCCTGCTAGGCTGACCACCCCCAAACTGACCTCTTCTCGTAACTGGGGAATCCGTGAAATCTCCGGAGAACCTAGCCCTCTTGTCTTGCTGACCCTGCTCCCTGCTCCTCGACCGATAACCCTCGATCCTGCGAGCAATCTCTACCACGAGCTGATAAGGAGTACCCATCTCCACCTATCGGGCCATGGTGGCTCTAATACCTGGATGCAACCCATCCACAAATCTATGCACTCTCTCCGCATATGTAGGTAGTATCATAAGTGCATGGCGTGACAACTCTGAAAATTCGGCCTCATAATCTGTCACTAACATCTGCCCCTTATCTAGCTGCTCAAACTGACGTTGCAGCTCTTCCCTCTTAGAGGGTGGAATATATCTGTCCAAGAACATCTGCATGAACTGCTCCCAAGTGACAGGAGGAGAATCTGCTGGCCTGCTGAGTATATAGGACTGCTACCACCTGCGAGCTCTGCCCTCTAACTGGAATGTGGTGAAATCCACTCCATGGGACGCTAGGATCCTCATGTTGTGCAGTCTGTCCCTGAACCTATCAATGAAGTCCTAGGCGTCCTCGCCCCGCTCACCCCCGAAGACTGGAAGGCGTAATCGGGTCCATCTGTCCAACATCTTCTTCTGATCGCCATCCGCAGCTGGTCTAGGCTCAGGTGCTGCTTCTATAGGCTGGACCCCACCCTTGGGTAGTGTAGCCGGGGTATGATGTACTGCTGCTGTCTGACCAGCTGCCTGGGCGGTAGGGGTCTGGACTCCCCCTCCCGCCTGAGAAGTGGCATGATCTGCTGGAAATAAACTAGCCTGGGAAATGGTGCCCATGAATCTCATCATACGGCCCATGACCTCCTGGAAGCCTGGCGCCGTCATGAAGTCCCTGGAGCGAGAGCTACTGGAGGCACCTCGTCCTGCTCCTCTATGCTAGGGTCATCTGGTGGTGCAACTGGAACAACTCTGGGATTCTCTCATCCCCTTCCTCGGGTCGGTGCCCTCCCCCTGCCTCTACCACGACCTCGGGCGGCAGGGGTAGCAGCATCTCCCGGATCAGGAACATCGGATGTGTGCGTCCTCACCATCTGTGAGAGAATAGAAGAATGAGTTTGAGTACATCATCGATTGCATGATAGAATACAAATAAAGAGAGGTTTCCTAACACCCTATAGGCTCCTAAATATAAGTACAGACGTCTCCGTACCGATCCGCAAGACTCTACTGGGCCTGCCCGTGACTCGTAATACTTGCGTGAACCTAGGGCTCTGATATCACGTTGTCACGACCCAAAATCCTAACACAGGTCGTGATGGCGCCCAACAGCAGGGACAGGCAAGCCATCATTTAAACTACTACGATTCCTTCTCATTTGCCTTAAACATATCAATATGTATACTAAGTTACAAATCTTAGGTTATTAAACGATTAGGGGTAATCAACCAGTTTTTAAAAAAAGCAGTCATAATGAGGGGTGAGTCCAAAATATGCATGTATGTACGGATATAATCTACACAAATACTACGTGTATGCCAGGAACTAGTGTCACGAGTATCACAAGCATACTAACTGGTTATACAAAAGATAGAATATACAATCCCACTATCTGAAATAAATATACGGGAACATAAGCAAAAGAAACTCCATGGTGCTGCCTGAGGATTTGCCAGGAGAAGCATCTCACCGTGAAGTCATGTCCGCTACAGTCAATATCTAGCTCCGGTCTGATAACCATATGCACCAGCCTCAGATCCTGTACAGTTAAGTACAGAAGTGCAGCATGAGTACATAAATAAATATGTACCCAGTGAGTATCCCATCTAATCTCGAAGAAGTAGTGACGAGAGGTTGACTTGACACTCACTAGGGTCCAACAGTATAATATATGACAGGATATAACGAAATACAGTAGGCATGTAAGACAGTGAGCAGCAAATGCGTATCAAGCACAGTAATCCAGGTAACTACTGAAAATAAATAACAATGTCCACTTTCCTTTCCCCCAAATATCTGTCAAGCCCATATCCATGAAACAGTACCAAATAGTCATGCGCACACAGTAACAAGACAACCGGCCGGAGTCGTAAGGGAGACATCTAAGTACTGTTTGGTCGTAAAGCTTCCCCCGCTCGCGAATCATACCTGCGACTCGGGTGCTAACACATATATATCGAATTATCATAAAGCTTCCCCCGCTCGCGAATCATACCTGCGACTCGGGTGCTAACACATATATATCGAATTATCATAAAGCTTCCCCCGCTCGCGAATCATATCTGCAACTCGGGTGCTGACACATATATACCAAATTATCATAAAAGCTTCCCCCGCTCACGAATAATATCTGCGACTTGGGTGCTGAGATATATATATATATATATATACACACACCAATTTGCCAATAGGCTCGGTAGATGCTATACTCGTAATAGGGATTAATTAACTGGAAATTCAGATGCAACTTCTACCATTCTCATGCTAGATCAAATACTAAGGCACTCAAAGTACGCCTAAAGACACATATAAGGCACATAAAAGCATACTTGTGAGCCCTAAAGCTACCCGACATGGCATAATAGTCGCTACGTACGGACTCTCGTCACTTGGTACGCATGTAGCCCCCAACACAATTACACACAGCATATAGAATACCTATGGGGAAAATTCCCTCTTACAAGGTTATAAAGGAGACTCACCTCGTGCTGAATCTACTCCCTAGACCAAGAACGCGCCCGAAACTCCAAACTTTCCCCTCGAGTACTCGAAACAAATCAATCGATACGAACATATATCAAATTATATTCAAAACATGAGATTCTCCTATGAATTTGGTCAATTAACCATTCTTGAAGAAATACTAAAATCCGCCTCCGGGCCCGCACTCTCGGATTCCGAAAAATTCTCAAAGGAATCACTCACCCATAGCCTAAGGATCGTTAATGATTTCTACTTGAATTCATGGCAATTAATGGATAATTCATCAAATTTCTCAAGAACCCTAAGTTACTATCCAAGTCTTGATTTTTCAATGATTTAGTGGTTGATTCAATTAGTAGTTCATGTATTAAACTAGTACTAGAGTGGAATTAAATTACCTTATCAGTAGCTAGGTCGTGGAACCTCTTTCCCCAAGCTCCCAAGTCTTTAATGGAGGTGCAGAATGAAAGAAATGGGTAAAATCCTGAGTTTTAAATGAAAACATAATGCCTGGCCTACAGTGATTCCGCACCTGCAGCTCGAGGTACGCACCTGCGAGCTAAAGCTCGCACCTGCGGAGCTGGACGAGTGGGACTGGGGTCGCACCTGCGGAGGGATGACCGCACCTGCAGTTCCGCTCCTGCGGACCTTTGTCCGCACCTGCGAGAAAGGGGGACCTCACCTGGGGTCGCACCTGCGATGCTTGGGACCGAAGGAGCAGTCCCGCACCTGCGACTGTCGCGCCTTCTTTTTCCTCGCACGGGTTAGGTACGGAGAGATCGGGTTTATGACATTTTTGGACAACTCCTTGAAGTAAAGGTTTAAGGAAGAGTCGCCACCTAACAATTTTTATGGTGCGTTAGGGAACCTAGAGTAAATAACTCATGAACTAGTTTGCATTACCAGAGATTGGGTAAGGGCTTGAAGTTATCCCAAGGGGAAGGTGTTCCGCACCCCTCAAGATCCAAAACTGTGGGTCCCAGCCAAGAATTTTTGTGAGTTTGGACAGTGAACTAGTAGCAAGTAAGGTTCATATAAGAGGGGATTTCAAACAAGTATGAAAATCTTTAAAGGTTTTGGGAAACATTAGAATAAATATTTGAAAAGAAATGTCCTAGGTTTAAAGTAATACGGATCACATCAATGCAATACCCGGTATGTCACGCCTCGAAGAGGGGATACACGTGGTGTTAGCGCACCGGTCATCATATCCATATTCTACCCTTCCCGCCCCGTTAAGGTATTTAAAACGCATGTGATGGTCACGAAGCTTATTGCGTGCTATTACCCGTCCCATTCTATAAGTCCTGGAGGGTATTTAGGACTACTAATCCTACAAGGTGAGTACTAGGCTGAACTCCTAGGTTTAAAAGGATAAAATGCTAAGCGACATGTAAATCAAATAGGACTACAGATATGGGGAACACATAAGGGCAGATACGGGGCTCACAGATCCCTCCACAAGTAAACACATATATAGCACGTCTCAAACACAATCAAGGTCTCAAGTTCAGGATTTAAAACAGGAGTTATTGAGTTTGAAATCAGTATGGTTTCAGCAGTTTCGAAAAGGGAATCCCTTTTTTGAAAACTCAGTAATAAAGTTGGCATTCAGTTTGAAACAGAGTAGTTTGAAAAGAAGAGTGTTTGATTCTAGATTCTAGTAAGTAACAGAAAATGCATAGCAGTTCAATGAAGTCCTCAGTAAAGCAAATGAAGAACTTTTAGAAAATTTCGGTAAAGCATGATTTAGAATGACAGAGTGATTTAAGAGGGGCAAGTGACTTTTGGGGAGATCCAGTAGTTTAAAGCAGAATAGGAGTCAGTAGTTTAAAGCAGAATAGGAGTCAGTAGTTTAAGGAAGACTTTAGTAAAAGGAGAGTAAGTAAAAGTTTTCAGGAAACAGTAGTTTTAAAAATATAGAGCAGGCATTCGATTGAACGAAATGATTTTTTTGCAAAGAGTGAAAACTGCCTCTGAAACCCAGTAATTCAAAAGCACACGGAGCAGTAATCTGATAACTTAGTTAAAGAGGAAATGAATGCATGATTTCCAGAATCAGTGCTTGAAAACAGTAGAGTAGGAGTTTTTAGGAAATAAGGTGAACTTCAGAAAGAGATAAAACAGGAATGAAAAGCATCAAAGTTTAAGAATTTCAAAAAGGGACTGATTGGTTCTAATACCAGCTAAGTGAAACACGATTAGGTTTTGGTTTTAATAATGTATTAGGCCTAAAGTTTGCCTAGGCGTTCGTATACATTGCCTATTTGTTTAAAAGTGAGCATGCATACTTCAGTTCCAATTTTAAGAGAGGTGATGCTATATTTGTAGATCGTTTAAACCACTTGACCACATTTTAGCGAGATTATCATATTAGATACAGGCTAACTAGGTGTTCAGCAAAATATAACTTGACACAAACATGCTGAAAGGTAAGGTCCTAAAGAACATAATATCTAATGCACACAAGAATACCTAAATACATGGTTTCTAAATGTAATGCTAATGGAAATGCAGTAGCCGTACATTATATCATTTGTTGTAGTTATTAACTGTGAACATGGCTTATAAAATGGCAGGAACATAATAGACATGCTGAAATAAAGAACCTAAACATGATTTTTATTGCATGATATGCATGTCGTAAACAGGATACTATTGCACACATAGGGAAATAAATCCTATAGTCATGATTTCTACCCGTTACTATACTAAACATGCATAACCCCTTCCAATATCCACTATCCAGCCCCAATTATTCGTTTACAAATTATTACAAACCAAGAATAATAAATTACATCACTTAAAGGAAAACAAGAAGCTAATTCTATAGGGAGCCTTCAATCCGGCCCATATCTCCCAACCTCAATCCTTTCCGAGTTTCACAGCCTTTCATGGTCCGGGTGAGGCAAAGCTCCCTAAGAACCTCGTGGGTCCCTGGCCAATACCAGCACCCAGACATAGTTGCCACAATTTGAAGCATGTGCAGTGTGGAATTACCAGCCTCAGTGTGTCAAAGTTCAGAGGGAACCCAATATTCCCTAAGCAATGCTTACACTGAGGGGGTAGAACCTAAGTTTCTAGGAGTAGTGAGAAGTGCCGGGAGTATATTTAAAAAGAGAAAAAGAGTTTTTGAAAGACGGGATCCAGTTGGAAGAGCTTACAAACTGAAGATTTATTTTAACAGAATAGCTTTTGAAAACAGTAGTAGTATCAAAGAAAAACATATCAGAACAAGTCTAGCAATACGAAGACAATGGGGATTAGGGACAAATAGGTCACATAATAGGCAAGAGAAGATGCATAGATTCAATAAAACTTGTTTAAACATAGTTGCACAAATCAGAGGGGTTCATGGAATCAGGAAATAGCCAAGTTTAAACATGACAATAGACAGTAACAGGATACATGCATAACAAGTACAAGATCAAGAATAAACAACAATCCTTGAAGCATTAGCATGTAAATCTTAAAGAGATGAAGCATGGTGAGTACTGAAAGCTAAACAAGAGACTTAATTGCAAGTTGAACAGTAGAAGCACAAGTAGAAGACAATTAGGAATATGATAAACTGAAGCAATAAGAAACACATTGGTTTGGAGCTTGAATCTTAATTAGAACATACCAGTGAGAAAGAGTAAGCAGAATGAAAGAGCAAAATGAGCACAATGGTTAGCCTTGGATTATAGTCGGCTAACAGTAACCAAGAGCAAAAGAGAGAAGTAGTAGAGAAAAGAGTTTTGTAAGAGAGAGTAAGTTCTTGACACAAGTCTGTGTGTGTGTGAGAAACTTAGAACAATGTTATTGTTCGTTTTTTGTTTAATGAAAGAGCATGAGTACTTATAGTTGAAAACATGTGATCAAATAAGGTAAGAATCACAAATGCATGGCAGAATCTAATCAATCAGGAAATCAATGACACAGTTCCCTTGAATTATGGGATTCAAACTCAGAAATGATAAAGACATGAAGCCACATAAGGTAAATAAAAATCAGTAAAAGGATTAAATAAGGAAGGAATCCAGGTGTGTTAAGTAACAGGGGACTCGAAATTAATCAACCAAAGAATCAATATATTCATTCCCTTAAATCAAGGGATTCAAATTCAAACGGTAACACATATAGGCAAGGTAAAAGATCAGTCAAGAGTTAATTTAAGGAAAGAATTAGGTTCACTAAGAGATAAAGTAGACAATTAAGACCAAGTTCAGAGATTCCAATCAAGGAGTAATTTATTGAATTCAATCAATCTAAACAAACGTGTAGCACTCATCAAAATAGGGAAATCAGCATCAGTTAGAAGGGAATTACTAAACCCTACTTCAATCATATAAATAAAAGAAGGCAAACAGTCGTAGCAACAAGCAGACTTAGCAATATTGTCAGTAAGAGGCCAGAGATAAACACACATATGAACATAATCACCCAGAGGTGAAGCACGTGGGTAAAAGACTCAACAATAACTCGTTCGCAGCATGATAATCACAGAAAAACTCTAGCAAGAATCGAGTAGTCAAGCCAACATGAAGAAGCAAACATAGAAGATTAAGAACATAGAATCAGTAGATATACAAAGGGAAAGTTCAAACATAAAGAAGAAATCAGTTTAAACCAGTATAGGAAAGCTTAGAGAAAACCCTAATTTTAAAAGTACGCAAAAACGATTCAAAACTGATAGATCTTAAAGATTGAGTTGACAATAGTGTAAAACATAAGGAATAAGCTTAAAATTGCTAAAAATAACAGAGATTTAAAAGGTTTAGGTCAAAACTAGGGTTTCATAAGAAACCAGAGAAAAGTAGGAGAACCTGTCGTGAAACTCAGGGATAGTGGTGGTTATGGCATGATAGTGTCAAAACCCCACCGGAGAGGCCGGAAACAAACCAAGCAGGAGCTCCAGTAGTGGGTTGGACAGGGTTAAAACCTTCGAAAGCTTTAGAGATGAAGTGAACCGGAGAGAGGAGGCCTCATGGAGGCTGGTGGTCGAAAGGATGGTGGTCAGAGGTGGCCAGAGAAGGGATAAGCTTCATCGGAGAAGGAGGTGAACCTGAAGGTTCTAGAGAGAAGGGAGAGGGAAAGAGAAGAGAAGAGAGAGAGTGAGGAGTCTCGAAAATGAGACGGGGAAGGGGGTTAGGTGAGGATTTAATTATGGAAAGGGGAATCTGGGCCGTTGATCTTATTTGATCAACGACTCAGATGAGTTCGGAGTTGGGCCGGGTTGGTTTAGGACCTGGGCTGGGGCGAATTTGATTTGGGGCTGGGTTAATTGGGTTTAATTGGGGGGGTTATAATTGAAATAGAAAATGGCTATTAGTTAAATACCCCAAAAAAATAAGTAAAATTAATAAAATAACTAATAATTATATAAAAGATGAAATTGAGGTCAAACAAATGAAATTAAGGTAATTAAATAATATCACATATATAAAAAATCAATAATTTTCGAATTTAATAACATAAAGTATGCAATTGGGCTATGATTGCAAAAATAACTGTAATTGAAACTAAATAAGATCCAATTGGCTAATTTATAAAATAATTGAATCCTAACGGATAAAAATGATTTAAAATGACATACCGAGCTGGAAATATTTTAAAATTATTTATAACCTAATTTAAGATCAATTATTTAAATATAATACATCACATAAAAATGAAAGTAATTTAATAAAAATAGGGAAAAATACTCATTATTACAAAGAGTGATTTTGAAAGCTTATCTGCAAGTTTGAAAAGACTCTGAGGAAAAATTGGGTATCAACAGCTGCCCATCTTTACCCGGGAAGGATGAAAGAGTTGTCGCGTAAAGATATGATGGCCAATTTTGACCGAATGGAACTGCGTGAGAGAATTAGGCCGCACCCTGGCTTCTGAGTTGCCTACATATCCCTGGTTTTACAGGAATCAAGCCATATGAAATTCCGGAACCATCGGCGAAATATACCGGTGATGTCTCACAAGAACGGACGCAAGGTGCGAAGTAAGGTAAAGTTGGAAGGTCTTACGGGGTTGTATCGGAGAACTGGAGTGGTCCGCTCCAGCCTGGTTGGCTGTTCCGGCCGAATTACCTACAAATAAATAACAAGCATATATCGTGCATAATATAAATATGATACAAGTTCCCGTTGGACTATGAATGTTGTCTTTGGACAATTTAGGATGATGTCCTTAGACCATGATGTCCTGGGCCATGAATCGCTTGGTGCGGGATTCGCAGGCTATGAAATGATGTTATCGGGCCATGAGGATGGTGCCTCCAAACCATGGTGACTTTGAATAATGATATGCAGGTTTAATAAAAGAGATCCTCAAGCCATGAAATGATGTTCACGAGCCATGAAGATGGTGCCTCCGAACGATGATGCCTTTGGACAAGTTGGCGATATTTCAGCCCATGAAGAATGCAGTAGTCTGATTATAACAAGACAGAGATTAGTCTTGCGATTTGCGAAAGAAAAGAGGGGCAGAGCTTAGCCCAAAAGAAAGCGTAAATAAATAATGTCACGAAAGGTGATTGCTTTGAAAGGTAGATAGGAGCTTTATGCAATGAAATAAGATGCAAGGGAGGTAGCGTGGAACCTCGGAAGGAAGAATAGTAGCCTTATGCAGGCAAGAAATAAAAATGCAAGGGAAGTAGCGTGGAACCTCAGAAGGCAGAATGGTAGCCTTATGCAACGCAGGAAATAAAATGCAGGGGAGGTAGCGTGGAACCTCGGAAGGCAGAATGGTAGCCTTATGAAATGCGGAAATAAAATGCAAGGGAGGTAGCGTGGAACCTCGGAAGGCAGAATGGTATCCTTATGCAATGCAGGAAATAAAAATGCAGGGGAGGTAGCGTGGAACCTCGGAAGGCAGAATGGTAGCCTTATGCAATGGAGGTAGAGCTTAACCTCATGCAGATGGACACAGAGCTCAGTCTCGGAAGGCAAAAGGGTAGTCTTATGCAAGTGGAAGGAAGAAAGGTAGCCTTATGCAGGGAACAGTAAGAATTCTTAGCTGGTGATGAACTGCGGCAATATGATTGTTGCGAATGAAGCGTTATTTTGTGATGATAATAAGCGTCGGCATGTGAGACAATTTTGAGAGCGTATTTTGAGAGATATACATCTTGCGGAGATAATAATATGTTTTGGACTTTTGTCGTCTTTGTGCCTGCATCCAAAGAAAAATCGTGAGTTCTGTAAAGGGGAGGGTTAGTTCGCATTCCCCGCTGGCTTGGCTTGTCTCCTTGATAATGATCACCCTATTTGTATCGCAGGTAGCGTTGCTAAACAAGCTGTTTTTGAGAAAAACTAAACATGCATGGTTTTGTAAGGATATGATATAACTTAGAATTTTAAAAATAGTTTTCTTTTGGATGAACCGACGACCACGACGCGGTTCAAGACGTTGAAACCTCTCTCGCTACGGAATTTTGAGGGTCCTCCTCAAAATTCTGCCCCAGTTTGGTAGGTGAATGCGTCTAGCTACTGCTTGTGCGGTGCTAAGCTGAACTCGCTTCGGAATTTTGAGGTCCCTCCTCAAAATTCTACCCCAGTTTCCATTCGTGGGGGAAATGAAATTTCTATTAAAATGTGACTGAACCCATAGGGCTACCTACGTATCCCCTCTTAAACAGGAATCAGGTCAGGCGTAGTTCAATTTACAACATTGATAAAACATAAAGGGTTACACATAGTAGCGCTTGACTGCATTGTCGCGCCCCCTTTTTCTATCGCACGGGTTAGGTACGGAGAGATCGGGTTTATGACATTTTGGACAACTCCTTAAAAGAAAGGGTTTAAGGAAGAGTCGCCACCTAACAATTTTTAAGGTGCATTAGGGCACCTAGAGTTGATAACTCATGAACTAGTTCGCGTACCAGAGATTGGGTAAGGGCTTGAAATTATCCCAAGCAGAAGGTGTTAGGCACCCCTCCAGATCCACAACTGTGGAGTGTTGTAGTGACATGTGTTGCGTGGTGCTGGTGGAACGAGATCTTTGGGATGATTGGGTTGTTTGGGGATGTTTTAGGGTAAAGTGAGGTTCAGAGTATTTGGGAAGTGAACGTCTGGGACGTTGAGGGAGAATGATAAGTGGGCCAAATTCTTGTCTTGGTCAAGTTCCTCTTGAAACTTCAGCAGCTTCTTCTCTAGTGGAGTCATACCCTCGTGCAGAACGTGAATACCCTGACCATCAGTGATCTCAACCTGTTCATCCCTGTTGTCTTTTCTAGTACCACTTGCCCCTGCCATCTTGGTTTTACCCTTACTTTTCCCTTTAGGAGGACTGGGAGGAGGAGTAGGAGGAGGGCTCTTTGATCTGGTGCAATAAGCTGTTGATGCTAGAGTGCACGAACTAACCTTTGGGGAAGGGAAATAACTAACAAAAAAGGTAGTGAAGTTAGTGAAGATTATGAAGAATATTGCGGTAATTTAAACACGTAATGCGAAGAATGTAAAATGCATCCTAAGTTGGGGAACCTCTTTATGCCCGAGGTAGGCCTAGCGACAAATTAATTTGGAGAACTTAAATACTAAATGTCTCATTTTATTGATAATAAAATAGACAAATCCAACTTGCCTCTAAAAATACGAAGATGTAAAATGTCACTAATGGCCAGTGGCCTTATTACATTAAAAGCAAAGTAAAGACAAATCCTATCTATTTGGCCTCAGAAGGACCTTCCCCAGACTCGGCACCTCTACTTACCTTGATCAACATTCCCATCTCACGGAGTCCCAGCAGTAAGTAGGTCTTGGCTAGAATTCCTACTTCAGTTCCCTCGGTATTTTGGCAAGTCTCGATCCTCCTAAGGAACTTTTCCTCCAAGTCAACTATGCCTAGTTCCAAGTGTGCTAGCCTCTGAGTGGAATTGATGGCCATGTCCTTCCATTCCTCGATCAGCTTTTTGTTGGCTATGTGGATTTTGTGATGTTCTTTCTCACAGTCACGGAGCCTTTTGCGAAACTGGTTGAGCCTAGTTGTTGCTTCGGCTTTCTCTTCTATGACCCTATGTCCTTGAGCGAACCCTGGCTCAATACTTCCTCCCCAGTTATCTTCCAACCATCCTAGATAGTAAGGAGAGCAACCAGCGTGATACCTGTCAGGCTCGATAGTATCCTTCTCCAACCAATCCTGCAGTGCCACAATTGCTAATCTTGACACTTGTGAGGGTTGTCGTCATTTTGGAAGTCCGCCCTGAGATGACTCATTTTCTCGACCCTTGGGACGACTTGCTTCCTTCCTGCCTGCCTCATAACTCGAATCGGGACGTAAGGGTACGTCCCTCTAAGACCAATCAATATTAGGAATGGAGTGTCTCTAGTCCGGATGATGAATTCGTCGGTCGGGAACCACTCGAACATCCATTAGATCTTATCCTCGGTCAGATTTTCCAATAACTCGACCCATCCATTGGCATTTTCTAGCTGTACAAACATGTCAGGGATGTAGTTCATACGCTTTGGATGATGGAAAGCAATATGATCATCCCAAACTCTCCTATGTATGTCTTGACGGTAGTCACCCCTTTACAAATGCTCGGTGAGCCACAGCTGACGTAGCAGGTTGCAACCCTCAAAATGTTTCGCTCCTCGTTGACAGTTCTCCAAAGCTCGGTATA
>MDKH01052414.1:0-22076 GCA_005239495.1 Nicotiana undulata
AGGTAACATGGAAAATACAAGACAAGGGATAAGCAAGCAAGTAAGGGATACGGGAGCAGAAAATGGGAAGCAAGTGAAGTGAAGCAGTCTAATTAACAGATAGAAGTAAACCAGGGAGGCATCTAATACAATAGCCCACGAATCAAGTACAAATATCAGAAAAGTAAACAATGGCACGGCATCACCCTTCGTGCGCTTACTCTCTTCCTCACAATGCAATGTACAATGAATCATGGCACGGAATTTACCTTCGTGCTTATAATCAATAAAATCATGGCACGACATTAACCTTCGTGCTTGTAATAAGTATGAATCATGGCACGGCATCACCCTTCGTGCTTTACACTCATCCTCACTATGCAATGAAATCAAGTATCATGGCACAACATCACCCTTCGTGCTTTACACTCTTCCTCACCAAACAATAACAGATAAATGGCAAGGAGTATAGAATAGTGGAAATAAGCAATTCAGAACACCCGGCAAGGGGGAAACATCAAGTAGTAGCTCAAGAAATGCCCAGCAAGGGTCTCAGCTATAACTAATCACCTCAATCACATACTTTACACTTGTATTATCTTTCGTATCAATACTTCTCAAACTCATCAGCCAATACTTTCAATCAAGAATAACTTACCAAGTAAAGACAATCTCATAATATACTAAACATGGAAGAAATACTGCAATTTCTATCAAAATAGACTCACGGGCATGCTTGACACACATTGCATAGGTATTCGTCACCTCACCTATGCAATGAACATGATAATCACTTAGCACATATCAAATAGTACCTATTCCCTCACCAAGATTAGGCAAGACACTTACCTCGGTCTAAAGTATAGCAATCAACCCTCTAAGACCGCCTTTCCTTTTGAATTCAACTCCGGAACCACAATATCTAAGCATAATTAATTTAAGTGTATCAATAATAACTCAATAACACCATCCCATAGCCTAAATACACAATTCCTACCTTTCTTTCAAAATTCCCAAAATTCGACCCCGGGCCCACGTGGTCTAAACTCGAGGTTCGGACCAAAACCCGATCACCCATTACCCCACGAGTTCAAATATGTAATTAGTTTTAAGATCTGACCCCAAATTGAGGTTGAATTGCCCAATTTTCCCAAAAACCCAATTTCCCACTTTGATTTCATGTTTTTTGGCCTAGATTCTAGTGATTAGGAAAGGAAAGGGGAAGAAATTAATGTTAAAATCACTTACCCAAGTGTATATGGAGGGAAGTTAGCTTGAGGCTCGTCAATGGGGGTTGAGGATGGAGGAGAAGACTGAAATTTAGGAATTCCCGTATTGAATTCTGTTTGGGGTTTAAAAGTATAGCTGGGCGAAATAACTCTATGGGATCGCGGAAATGGGAGTGCGATCGCATAGAGTCAGGGATCCTGTGAAGTGCGATCGCAGGACAAGGGCTGCGACCGCAGTGAAGCCTGGACCTATACTACTGCGATCGCGGACAAGGGCAGTGTGATCGCACTGAGTAACTACCCAGCCCCAACCCTGTCACACCTACACAATATGCGATCGCGGACAACTCTATGCGATCGCATAGAGTATACTTTGCCCCTACCAACCTAATTTTGTGCGATCGCGAATATGCATATGCGATCGCACTGAAGGAAAGGCCTGACACCAGAAACAGGAGAAATACCAGATTTTCCTATCTTTTTACACCCCGTTAGCTACCCGAAACTCACCCGAGCCCTCGGGTTTCAAAACCAAAAACACAAACGTCTCCCAATACATTCTACGGACTTGTTCAAGCATTTAAACCACCAAAATATCATCAAAATTATCAAATTAAACCTTAAAACTCATAGAATTTTCTCAAACTTCATAAACTTCTAAATTTCCCATTTTTAATCTGAATCACGTCATCTCAAGTCAGTTTTACACCAAATTTCACAGATAAGTCACATAACATATAATAAACCTGTTCCAGGCCTCGGAACCATAATATGGGCCCGGTAACGCGGTTTTCACATCAAAGTTCATTTTCAAAAATCATTATTATTTTGAGAAAACAATTTTCTTTAAAAATTCATTTCTCAGGCTTGGGACCTCGGAATTCGATTCCGGGCATACGCCCAAGTTCCATATTTTCTTACGGACCCTCCGGGACCGTCACATCACTGGTCCGGATCCATTTACCGAAAATGTTGACCAAAGTCAACTTTATTCAATTATTTCATTCAAAACTCCATTTTTATCAAATTTTCACATAGAAGCTTCCCGTCTACATGCCCGGGCTGCACACGCATATCGAGGTGAGATTAACGGAGGCTTTCGAGGCCTCAGAACACAGATTTAGCTGGAATTACATAGGATGACCTTTTTGGGTCATCACATTGGGTCGGGTGTCTTTAGAGACTGGGCCTAATGCTTTGGGCCAATTAAATAAGTTGGGGTCCGTGTAGATTAGGCTGAAATTAGAATTAAGAGTGGCTATTTGTTAAATACCCGTTTAGAAATATATAAATAATTAATAAAAATAGCTAATAATTATATAAAATTAAATTAAGGCTAAATAGGTGAAATTAAGATGATTAACTAGTATTTAAAATATAAAATGACTGATTATTGAATTAAAATAGCATAAAATGTATAATTAGGCTATAATTGCAAAGTCATTGCGATTATGGCCAAATAACGACAATTTCGCTAATTAGTAAAATAATTAAATATTAATAGGATAAAAAATGATATATTAAGCTAAAAAATATTTTGAAATTATTTGTAATGCAATTTATGATTAATTATTGGATAAAAAAGTACTGGATAAACTAAAAATAAATGGATAAAATATGGGAAAATTATTGAAAAATACCCATTGTTATAAAAACTAATTTTGAAGGTATCTATGCAAGTTCAAAAAAAATTGAGGAAAAATTGGGTATCAACACAGGTACGATGCCAGCCCCCTCCCCCCCTTTCCCCTCCTCCGCAGGTGCGAGATTTTTCTCGCATCTACGAGGCTGCATGTGCGGTCCTCGAGCCGCAGGTGCGAAAAACCTGTAGGCAGTGAGGTTGTTTTAAAATATGGTAATTCACCATTGTTTATCATTTCACTTCATCCTTGGGCGATTTTAGAGCATGCAAAAGAGGAAAACGACCTAGTTAATGTAAGGTAAGTAATTCCTACCCTAAACATAGCATAATACTTGAATTCTTAAGTAGATTAACACCTTAATTAGTCATGGGTTAGAGTGAAAAACTAGGTTTTTATGAAAATGATAGAATTTCCAAAGAATTAGTTATGAAATCATACGAAACTGTTTAATGTTGATCCTTGTGCTATGGGTGAGTGTTTCCTTCGAAGGTTTCTGGAATCTGAGCATGTGGGCCCGGGGGTGTATTTTGGGATTTTTCAATTTAGGTTGAAACAATCATTTAAATAGAGGAATTTCATACTTTTGAGTATATATTGAGTTTGTTTATGCAATATTTGATTAGTTTCGAGTCTTTGGGAGACGAATTTGGAGTTTGGGCGCGTTCTTGACCTGGAAGGTAGATTTGACACGAGGTGAGTCTCCTTTCTAACCTTGTAAGAGGGAATTGTCCCCATATGTAAATATAAATGATTGCATGTCTTTAATTTCGGGGGCTACGCACGGAAAAAGTGACGAGAGTCCATGCGTAGCTACTATTATGTTATGTCGGGTAGTTTTAGGATTCACAAGCATGCTTTATGTGCCGTATCTATAATCTTAGATGTTAATTTAGACTGCGTAATATCCTTGAACTATTAAATGAATATCTAGGAGGTTACATTCTGAAATTTATTTTTATTGAATCCTTTTCCTATAAGTATATCCTCTACTGATTCCTGATATCCTGTTAATTATGTGTATATATACGGGTACCCGCATCGCATATATGATTTACGAGCGGGGTAGCCCTACTACTATGTCAACCGCGTCGCATGTTGCATTCGCGAGCGGTGTAATATCGGTCGTACGTTCACGTCATATCATGTGTTTGTAAATTCTTTGGGTGTTATGTGAATGTGTGTCTGTTGAATATCATGGAAAAGGAAAACTAGGTAATTTGTATGCTAGAGAACTTGACATGTAAAGGTAGTTGTAAATGTTATTTGATGCTCTTGTCTTCATTATTATTCATTACTGCTATTCCTGCTTAGCCTTACATTTAAACTATATTATTTTGGCCCTAGTAAGTATCACGTCGACTTCTCGTCACTACTTCTTCGAGATTAGATGGGATACTCACTGGGTACATATTGTTTATGTACTCATGCTACGCTTTTGTACTTAATTGTACAGGTCTTGAGGCAGTTGCATCTGGGTATCAGTCCGGAGCTCGTCCCTCACTTGTACTTGGTTTGGACTTTTCGGTAAGCTGCTTTTCTTGATGTCTTCCAGCAACACCTTGGAGTTTTCTTTCTTTTGTTATATCTGTCTATATTTCCCTCGGATAGTAGGCAGACTTGTATTCTTTTGGATTCTCATTCTACTAGATGCCTGTAAACTTATGACACTAGTTCCAGGCACACACGTAGTAGACATTATATATTTGGGCTGTAAATATAAATTATGACTGTTATGGCTATTTCTGTTTAAAATGGCCTAAGTTATCCGTTTTTACTAGACGTCTTAAATATGAATTTAGTAAGTGACAGAAATGTTTTTGGTAAATTAAATTAAACTCACTAGTAAATTGATGTAGGCTTGCCTGACTTCAGTGTTGGGCGCCATCGCGACCTGAATTAGGATTTGGGTCGTGAAAACATGGTATCAGAGCTCTAGGTTCACGTAGGTCTCACAAGTTACGGGCAAACATAATAGAGTCTTGCGGATCGGTACGGAGATGTCTATATTTATCTTCAGGAGGCTATAGGGTGTTAGAAAATCTCTCATTATTTATCTTCTATCGTGCAGTTGATGGTATTCTAAATCTCACTCTTCTATTCTCTCACAGATGTTGAGGACGCGCGTAGCCGACGTTACAGACCCGGGAGGGGTTGCTACCCCCATCATCCAAGGTCGTAGTAAAGGCTGGGAGAGGGCACCGACCCGGGGTAGGGGACGAAGGCGTCCCAAAGCTATACCAGTTGCACCCCCAACGGATCCAGTGGAGGATAACATCACTGAGGAGTAAGGCGAGTTGCCCCCAGCAGATCCTACCCCTTTGGACTTTATGACGGCGCCATGATTTCAGGAGGTCATGGGCCGTATGATGTGGTTCATGGACACCATGACTTAGGCTGGTTTATTTTCAGCGGATCCTGCTACATCTCAGGCGGGAAGGGGAGCACAGACCCCTACCGCCCAGGCTGCAGGACATGCAGCAGCAGTATATCAGACCCCAGGTACACTGCCTGTGGCTGGGGCACAGCCAGTTGCAATAGCACCTGAGCCCAGACCAGCTGCGGACGACGATCTGCAGAAGCTATTGGATAGATGGACGAGATTGCACCCTCCTTTCTTTGGAGGTGAGCGTCATGAGGAAGCACATGACTTTATTGATAGGTGCAAGGACAGACTGCACAACAGGAGGATACTGGAGTTCCACGGAGTTGATTTCACTACCTTCCAGTTAGAGGTCGGGGCCTGCAGATTGTGGCAGTCCTATATACTCGGCAGGCCGGCAGATTCCACCCTTTGAGAGGAAAGAGATGTGGTATCAATTTGAGCAGTTGGAGTAGGGTCAGATGTCCGTGACTGACTACGAGGCTAGGTTTTCTGATTTTTCTCGTCATGCCCTCATGATACTTCCTACTGATGCAGAGAGAGTGCGGAGATTCTTTGCTGGGTTGCACTAAGGTATTAGGGCCAATATGGCCCGAGAGGTGGAGATGGGCACTCCCTCTCAGCTTGTGGTCGAGATTGCTCGCAGGATTTAGGGTTATCAATCGAGGGGAAGAGAGTAGAGTCAGCAGGATAAGAGAGCTAGATTCTCTGGGGATTTCAGAGGTGCTCCAGCCAAGGGCAACGGTTAGTTTGATAGGGGCCAGCCTAGTAGGCCTCCAAATTCAGCACCCCCACTACCTCCACGAGGCGTCCCAGTGAGGCCTTATTTCAGCGCCATGTCGGAGGGTTCTTACCGCCCGCCAGCTATTCAGGGTTCCTCCGGCGGATATTCCGGTCATTAGAGGTCTTCCAGTCCCTATTTCAGGGCTATGCTAGAGAGTTCGTACCGCCCTCCTGCTATTCAGGTTCTTCTTCAGGTCAGCAGGTTATGGTACCGAGGGGATGTTATGAGTGTGGGGATCCAGGACATATTAAGAAGACTTGTCCTAGGCTTCGGGGCAAGGCAGTGCATTTGGGTTACCAGCCTATGAGTTCAGCACCAGCGGTCCGGCAACCCAGAGTTGGAGGATAGGTTGGCAGGGGTCGTCCAAGAGGTGGAGGCCAGGCAGGGGGAGCACAGACAACTTCTGTTCATGCTAGTGCAGGTCAGTCTTCTAGTGCTCTCGCCAGGTTCTATTCTTTCCCAGACAAACCAGACGTAGTAGCCTCAGATGTCGTGATCACATATATTATTTCAGTATGTGGTAGAGGTGGATAGGTATTGTTTGATCCAGGATCCACTTATTCATATATGTCAGCCTTGTTTTCTCATTTCTTGGATACTCCTCGTGAGTCGTTGGGTACTCCTGTTTATGTGTCCACTCCTGTTGTCACAACCTGAAATCTATTAAGGTCGTGATGGTGCCGGAAACCACTGTCAGGCAAGCCAATCATTCGTTCGTTGAAATAATTCCTGTTTTTAACACTTTTGAAATAGTTACTTTTCACTTTAATACATAGTAACTAGGTAGAAATCCATTCAAGTAAAAGCAACAGTCTATTTTTCCAATTTAATGAAAATACAGCCCAAATACACCCCAGATCCCGGTGTCACAAGTACATGAGCAATTTCTAAGAATTCATACAAATATACAAGCTTGTCCGAGATACAAATTAGACAAGGAATTTAAAATAAAGTACAAATACATATGAGGAAGACTCTGCCGGCTGCGGGTCGTCTCTGAGTGTTGCACCCCGTCTAAGTCTCCAAGTCAACCACTCTGCTATGAAGGTACATGTGCAACAAAATGCACATCAAGTGTAGCATGAGTACGAAAACAACGTGTACTCAGTAAGTATCCCGCCTAACCTCAGAGAGATAGTGACGTGAGGTCGAATTAGACACTTGCTATAAGTCGATTAAATATAATCAAGTGAGTGCTAAGCATGAGTATCATATAAAATCAATTATTAACCAGGGATAGGAAACATCAAACTTATCACCTTTTACACATCATTTCTTCTTCATGTAAACTGGCATTTCAACTTTTCCTTAAACCGATAAACATGTATAAATCACAGGAAATACTCAGTATTTATCATGTATAAATCACAGGAAATACGCAGCATTTATCATACGCAATCAAAATGTCTAGGGTCGAATGGCGCGGACCAACAATAATAAATCGTGCACTGCCGAGGGTCGAACGGCTCGAACCATAGATGCATCTATTTTCTTCGATCGCGAATCGATCATGCGACGCGGTAAACATAATAATAATAAGGCTAGCCTGCTCGCGAATCATACCTGCGACTCAGGTGCTCATAGGTACACGTATTCACATAATAAATCCACATTTTTATCAAAATAACAGCTTCTCAAGAAAATAATAAGATTCTCTTTAGGTGAACATGAAGATAGTATTTAAATCATTTCTGAAAATTCATTTGCCAAGTTCGAAAGGGTTTAAATATCATCGATTCATGCGGGACACAATTATGCAAGGAAGGATCCATTATCTTCTCAATTGATTAAGGAAAATAATCTCTAACCTTTTAAGTATTTAATTACTAACTCGATCATCTCACCAGGCTAATATCATTGATAAAATCACAAGGAAAACAAGTAAGACATGCTCGTGGGTCCTAGACGACCCGGACATGGCATAGTAGTAGCTACGCACGGACTCCCGTCACATCGTGCGTACGTAGCCCACGCAACTAATAATGTATATTCATTTAGCTCACCTATGGGGACAATTGCCCCTCATAAAGTTAGAAAGGAGACTTACCTCGCTCCGAAATTTCCATAGCCGGCTTCCAAGCCCTTCCGATGACTCCAACTGATGCACAACGCCCCAAAACTACCAAATAACAGGCAAAGGAATGAAAATTCACTCTAATACGCGCAACAAATTCAAATTATATAATTTCCCAACTCCGCTCAATGAATTGACCAAAATGCCCTCGGGCCCACATGCCCGAATTCTGAAATTTCTCGAAGATAAACTCTACCCGTAGCTTTACTCGTTTAAATATACAATTTACTCAAATATTTATGCTCATTTCGTGGCTAAAATCCAAATTACCAAATTTCTATGTTTTCTTCAAATTTCCCAAATTTCCCCACAATTTTCATGTTCAAACCCATGTAATAACCTTGTATTTAACTTGGAAATAAGTAGAAACAACTTACCTTGTGATCCTTGACGAAATTCCCTCCTTGAAGCTCCTCAAAATCGCCCACACAAAATGAAAATAGGAGGAGAAATGACATGATTCTCGCTTAAAAACATTCTGCCCATGCCTTATTTCCGCACCTGCGGTCTCCTGCTCGCACTAGTGCTTCCGCAGGTGCGCCCAAACTCTCGCACATGTGGCCTCCTCAGATCCAGCCCAAAACTCGCACATGCGGCTCCGCACCTGCGGCCAAAGCCTCGCAGGTGCGGTACCACCAGATGACAACAACTTCAGCTCTTCTTCAACTCCAAATTTAATCCGTTCACCACCCGGAATCCATTCGGGGCCCCCGGGACCCCGTCCAATTCCACCAACCTGTCCCAAAATATGACACAGACTTGCTCGAGGCCTCAAATCATATAAAACAACATCGAAACGACGAATCACTCTCCAATCCAAATCTTTAAGAACTTAGAATTTTAAACTTCTACATCCGACGCCGAAATCCATTAAATCACATCCGATTGACCTCAAAATTTGCACACAAGTCATATTCGACATTACGGACCTGCTCCAACTTTCGGAATCGCATTCCGAACCCGATATCAAAATTTCCACTTCCGATCGGGTTCTTCAAGAACCTTCAATTTTCTATCTTAAACCAAATGACTTCAACTGACCTCCGGACATCCGAATTCACTTCCGATCGCGCCCCAAATTGCAGAATCACCATACGAAGCTATTCCCAGACTTGGAAACCCAAACGGACATCTATATCGCTGAAATGCTCTTCAAGCCAAATTTAGGAAATTCCTTAAAAAATGGTGACTTCCACAATATACGCCAAAACGCTCCCGGGTTATCCAAAACCCGATTCGTACATACGCCCAAGTCCAAAATCATCATAAAATCTTGCTGGAACCTTCAGATGCTGATTCCGAGGTTGTTTACTCCAAATCCCAATCTTAGTCGATTCTTCCAATTTTTTGGCTTCTAAAATGAAAACATTTCTTTCAAATTAACTCCGAACTTCCTGAATTTCAACTCCGACCATACACACAAGTCATAATACCTGAAATGAAGTTGTTCATGACTTCCAACCGTTGAACGACGCGCTAGAACTCAAAACGACCGGTCATGTCATTACATTCTCCCCCACTTAAACAGACGTTTGTCCTTGAAAGTGCCAAGAACTTATCTTGAGTTACCTAAAATCACCGTTTAACACCCGGTGCACCTGCCCGGGCTGCCACAACCTAGTTGAGCACATAAGCTTGATCAATCCTGAAGATATCCTCTTTTACCCATGCAATAAGCTCAAAACCTAGTTCCAACACTTGAAATTCCTCTGCCAGACCCATCTCCAATATATAATCACCGTATACAACTACCACACGAGGTACCAAAATATGACTGCGTACCTTTGCTGAATCAGTACCATGCCCCGCATAATTCATTATCTAGCCGTCATGACCTTCCCTGAACCTTAACGGCCAAATTCCTACGAATCTGATGCTCCCAATGCACCTTTTCATATATATGCATACATTCTGCTATAATGTTGATGATACCGCCACAACAAAAGGGATGTGCAGAAATTCCTAACAAACTGCAGAGTTAACCAAACATTGAATCTCTCCTTTTTGACTAAAATCATCACCTCATTACTAACCACATACTGGCAATTGCCCTGTAACATACTTCACATAATCTTATAGCACTGATCCCAGATTTATGAATCTCGTCTCACCCAGCATGAACTACTCAGACAACCAATCACCCCTGACATGACCAACAGTCTCACACGAGGCCACAATGCGCCAATAGGCCACAATTCGAGCATGATACACAAGGAAATGACTAAGGAAAATACTACTCGACTCACACAACTAAGATGAACTTTCCTTAGAGAATAGGAAGTAAGACACAAGAAGGATGATTATAGGAACCGTACTTAACATCACACTATTTTGATTGTGCCGTGTGAATTGTGAAACGGATTGATAATTTCTTACATGTTGAGATTCTGCGTAGTAATGAGGTTATGTGAGAAGGATGGTTCTTGGGATTCAGATTATATATCGCATCTTAGTTGTGCTTGAGTTTTATACCATATGGCTCTATCAGTCTCCCCTGAATGGTATTATGCACTTAGCGTGTTTATAACCAGTATTCAGTAATTTATAATAGTGAGCAATTCAGCTCCGTATATATTTCCTTATGTGAATTTGATGATGGGATTGGGTGGCACGCGGCCACAGGTATGTTATTTGGATCGGGTTGCAGGCCGCGCTTGTTATCAAATATTGTATTTACGTCTTTATATGCTCATGATAGTTGATTTCAGGTGTTGGGACTGTGGTTAGACTTGTTTTTTTTGCAGTATTATTGCAGTTATCTATGTTTTAAACTTAATCCTTAAATCAAATATTTTGACTTCTGATTTTAAATGGAATGTTTTATATGCTACTCTCAGTAATTCGCAGACCTAGTTTCATGATAGGCATCATCACAGCCTTTGTTGATTTGGGGTCGTGACACTATCTTATTCATAATATGATGATGCCTACATCCAGAAAGAAGGTTGGTAAGAGATATAGTTGTGGAACAGTTGAGTTAGAGGAACTCAATTTCTGTATCATGCTTATGATGGGTAAATATGAGGTATTCAACAAATCATGTGGATACTAAGATGTGTAAGCTTCTTAATAAGTATCCCTAAGGAAAGAATGCGTATCCACTCTTACAGTAAAAAGGAATAAGGAGTTAGACACAAGTCTCAACAAGTAAAAAAAAAAGCATAGTGAAGAAGGGTACGAGGCACCCAGTTAATGAGGATTATCAATATTACAGTTCCGGCAGAAAAATATACACATTGTGAGTTACCCTAAATAGTAACAGAGGTATGTATAATTGGCCACGCCCATCTCAGTTATACCCTATTGGGGCTAATAGGTGTAGATTGAGAAAAGGACGGGATATCAGGATCTGGCGGGGGTTAGAGTGACCCAAAGTGATGAATTAATTATTTGCATTAGTTGACATTTCCGAAGGATATTGTAAATGTGCTAATAGATCTCATTGTGAGACACCTACATGGCGTCTCTAAAATAGTACAGCTAGATATTAGTACTATAAAGATTAAACCTGGAAGCTTTGAAGGGATAAATATTACCTTGGTATGGCTCGTGTACCTAGTATAGCGAGAACGTTAAGCAACCCGAAGAGCCACTGGATGGAGCAAAAGGAGAGCTAAAAGCGAAAGAATGTCGTGTTGAAGTTTTCACAAGAAAGGGATAGAAAAAAATATTAGCAGAGTAATGAGAAGAGAGATAAGGAAGAATTATGAGTGAGATGTGATATATGGGTGATAACGGTAGATAAAAAAGATAGTATTACCGGGTCCATACTCAGGTGAAGGAAGAAAGGAAAGTTGACAGACCTTAGGACAACAAACGAATATAGTCCATAAAATCATATCACCATTTCGAGAAATAAGCTCGTGATTTCAACGTGACTACCAGAAGAAAAATTTAGACCCTAGAGTAATAGAAATCAGTATGGAGAGGTGAACAAGGTAAACTAAACATGAATTAAGGATTGAGTGATTTGATAGTCGGCATCGTGAGAATTTTTGATTTGCGTTCCGGCCATAATATAATGGAAAACAGAAGAAGATTCATAAGAAATTCAGGGAAAGGTCATTCAGGAAGACGCTTCCCTAAAGCAAGCAATGTGAGCAAAGTTAAGCTTAAGGGACTGTATGTGCCAGTGGCGCTAAGTGTCACCATCGCGAGTAAGGGAATTTTTTATCCTTGGATAGAAGGATTGTTGCAAGACGAGTAAGGATCAGTAATGTTGTGAAACAACGCCAAAGATGAATAGGTAAAACATCTATAGGCAGATCCATGTGGCTTCGGCTCTTAGTACTCCCCTAAAGGGGAGAATATGGAGTGATGTGGAATTAAGTCGGAATTAAGTGGTTCTAGTGACTATGGAATTTTAAAGGAAGAATGCGATTAAAATTAAAAGGAATGAGATAGCACTTATCCAAATCATGCAGATACGCTATGATTTCGGAATATTGTGCAAGCACGACGTCAAGGAGAGGAAGTAAAGGTTCCTTCCCGAGCTGTTATTAATAAATAAGAAGCCAGTGCGAGACGTAAGTTAAGACAAAGAAAATAACCCAAGAAAGATTACGCGGAATATTGATAGTAGAATGGGCCAACCAATAGTTAGTAACTGATCAGGAAGAGCCCAGTTATGGCTAAATGGGAGGTTACAGGCGAGTCAGCAGATCGTGTAAGATAAACATAGTAAAACCCAAGAGGGAGAATTCAGCCTCGCAGTAATGTCATTATAATACTTGAGATATATTCAAATAGTAGTCGGGGTAGTTAAAGGTACCGTATGAGTGTTACGGGGATAAAAGAAAGTGCCAGTGGGAAGGCAGTCAAGATATCAATTCAGAACCAACCCTACAAGCACAAGGGCACAGATGTAAACAACTACAGATGACTATAGGCAAGGAAGGACATCAAAAATATCCGTAATAAGCTCATAGTTTTACGAGAGTCGAGATTTCTTCCTAAGTGCCACAACGAAAGACTAGCTGAGGAAATAAGGAAGAAGGCTTCAACCTAAGCACAACGACATAAAGAGGGAATGGTCATGTAACAATAGTCTTGCAACAACATTGTAAGCACTCTAAAGGAAAGTGGCACCTACCGTGGCTAATGAACGGGAAGTAAAGTTAAAAGTAATATTCTAGATCATATGAGTTGTATGAAAACTCTGGCAAATGTTGGTATTAAGATAAGCTAAGTATGGACGCAACAAGGGGGCAGAAAGACCAGGAAAAGTAATAGCATGCGTTGAATGTCTTTTCGCCTATGGTTTCCAGGTATCGGGAAGGCTAATTAAGAAGGTAAAGAATACTTAGAGACGATGTGATGTCACGCGCGATGTTCTAGAATGACGGAACGAAATCTATGACGCAAGCAAGTTAAAGGAAGGTTGCAAAGAATATAAATAGATATACGCAAGACGCAAGATAAAGTATGGCAAAGCAACAAGGTTTTAGGAGGACAGGAATAAGGACAAGAATGGGCAAATGAGAAGGTGACGAAAAACAAGTAAGTTCTCGGGATTAAGCCTGTGAAAACAAGAGAGTTAATGATTTCTCGAAGTTATAGAAAGTTGAATATAGCCTGAATGAACTCAAAGGAGTTACTAATCATAAGTAACATTTAAAAAAAGATGTAATGATGACCTAATAGTAGAATAAGGGTGTAATTGTGGTAGATAAAGGATGACATTTGGGCATTCGATTGAGTAATGACTTTAAGAGGATTTTATGAATTGTACATGATTTAAATACCCATGTAAGGTGAGTCATATTGGGATGCTACAAAATACGATTATGGAAGTATAGTATCGCCCCTAGGTGGATCAATCTAATTACGCCAAATGTCCCTGATGAGACGTGAGCCCTAGCGATAGTTGATGGACAAAAGTCACAAAGTATGAGGTGAGATTAGGTCGTCGTTATTAAGATGAACAGTAATGAAGAAGTATTAAAGGACATAGATTTATACATATTGGATAAGCAACGAGGATAACCTGGAGTTGGTTGCATACCACAGTAACGATAAAAATTATTTTATAGTATGACCTACCTAGATGTAGTAAAGTCATATGAATGGATAAACGTATCAATGAAATAAAGTATTACAATATTCGTAAGTTCAACAAAGTATCAAGCGAAGAACTTCAGTATACCTATAGATGCCCATAGGGACATCTTATTAAGCTCTGTATATGTTTACAAAGTAAGGCCTAAAAATTGGCTAATAACTAGAGCAAAAAGGAGAGAAGAGATGCATAAGAGCACTTACAAGGTCAGAGTCGTACATGCTGCATGATAGAAGGTAGCAACAGTTACGACATTGGAAGGATTCCGACCATAAGTCGTGGTGTGAGAAGGAATTTCCTAGCTTTTGAATTTAATCATAGAACAGTTGCCTAGATGGCAAGGAGTGTAATAAAGTATTCAGAAGACATAGGCGGTGAAAATTATAAGAGCACCAGTCAACATTCAAGGACGAATGTTCCAAAGGGGGGAATGATGTTACATCCCACATTTTCGTATGTTAAAGTTCATCGTATGTTAATCGACGTAAGTTTGGGGATGTGATTATTTTGAGATTTTAAGCATTATGCTATTTCAAACAAGTGATAAGTAAATTCGTGAAGGCGAAAGGGGTATCAAGTCAAAGAAAACGAATTTTCGTCCAAGTTTAGCATGTTGGGATAAAATACGGCCCGAACTAAAACACTCGGTATTTATGGACTAGTGTCATACGAGGTACCACATGACCATGATAGTAAGGTGTATAAGGTATGTGAAAAGTGAATAGTATTTTAAGTAAGTGGGAATAATTCCCAATTATGCGGGTAAATGATTAATTAACGTGTAACGGGGCATTACCTACCTAATTATGGATATATTGGATAAGTATTGGAAAACAATGAGATGGAAGCCCTCCATTCAAAGAAAATGAATTATAACTTTAAATGATAGGTTGCAAAACAATGTATTATAAACATATGACTCTTAGTAATATTGCCTTAGGTGTCTATATATAGTAACAAGACAATCACGTGTAAGACATTTGAGTTGGTTTCATTTATACAAGTTTAGGTTTCATTTGGACAGAGAATAATAAAGTGAGATGTCATAACACCTTTCCCAACCAAGTGAATAAAATTTCCTTTAAAGTACTGCAAAAGAATTGATTTTCGAAGACCACTTGAGCCTTGAAAATCTTCAAGTCTAATTCACAAGAAACGTGAATTAAAACTAAGGAAAGTGACGGATTTTGGGAAAAATTTCTATACAAAGTTACACTGCCTAATAACAACGGGGTTTTACAATTGTATGAGAGCACCGAGCAATATTTTTCAAGAATATTATACGGATTTTTCCCTACTTCAGGTATGTTAAGGCTATCCCTTCTTTCTTTTGGCTTGATCTATACCACACAAGAAAAACGAGCAAATGCACAACGTCCATAAATTACTCTATTTGTAGAAATGCTAGAGATGTGTATATTCGTATTCTCCCATATGTCATATTACTCTATCATCTATTCATGGATCTCAAAAATACGTAAGTTGGTAAAGTTTATTTCATGGTATTAATCAGAGGAAAAATGGTCTTATGACATACCGAGAGATTTTATTAACGTCTTTCATATGCATTTCCTGCATTTATACATGCACATTGACCCATGCCTAGATGGCGTTATATATGCGTATATATATATGAATAAATATGTGTATGGGATATGGAAAAGGTTATGGCGTTATATACGCACCACCACCTGATAAGCTGGTATACGTTGATGATTTTGCCCACAGTGGCCGAGATGATATGATGGGATGCTCTCAGAGGCCTAATGATGTTATGAACATGTACCTATGCACGACATGACATTCATACGCATATGAAGGACACTATAATCATTTCATGAATTACAGAGTTATCCAGACTTACGGGTTGAGTCATTTACTCTATATTTCTTCCATGTCTGTTATATACTTATTTATGCGCCTTATATACTCAGTACATTATTCGTAGTGACATCTCTTTTTCCTAGGGACGCTGTGTTTCATGCCCGTGGGTCCCAATAGAAAGGTTGAGATCCCTCCAAGTAGGCTATCAACTCAGAGAAAGATGTTGGTGCGCTCCATTTGTTTCGGAGTTGCATGTATGGTTAGTATGATTTAGACATGTATTATTTGGTATGGCGGGACTTTGTCCCGACCTTTATGAAAATTATGTATTATTAGAGGCTTGTAGATAGATGTCGTGTACGTAAAAGATTTTATGGCCTTGTCGACATATGTTCAGTATACGGGTGGTTATTTTAGTCTTGTAGGCCTTTATGCCTTATGTATAAGTTGGCATCACATATTGTATTCTCTTTTTCTCACAGCAGCCTTCCGGCTTTGTTATCTATGATATTATGACATGAAAAGATACGTTATGTTGGTACTCGGTTGAGTAAGGTACAAAGTGCCCGTCGCGGCCCATCGATTTGGGTCGTGACAGATGTGACATTAAGTCAAAATTAAGTGGTTCTAGTAACATTATGCAAACATGACACCAAGGAGAATAAGTAAGGGTCCCGGCCCGGAATGTTATTGATAAAATTAAGAGCCAGGGCAATATGTAAGATAAGACAAAGGAAATAATCCAAGAACGATTACGCAGAGTATTGATATGAGAATGGGCCATTGAGTAGTTAGTAGTTGATTTAGGAAGAGCCTAGTTATAGACAAGAGGTCGCAGACAAATCTATAGATCGTGCAAGATAAACATAGCAAACCCCAACATAGGGAATTCAGTCTCGTAGATATGACATCGTGACCCTTGAAAAATATTTAAATAGGAGTTGGGGTAGTTAAGGGAACCGTATGAATGTTATGAAAATAAAAGAGAGTCTCACTGGAAAGATTGTCAAAACTTCAGTTCAGAATTAACCGTACGAGCACATGAGTGTGGAGGTAAGTAACTAAGGATACTTATAGGTGAGTACGAACATCAAAATTTTTATTGTTATCAATGTAATAAACTCACAGCTTTACAAGAGTCAAAGAGTCTTCCCTAATTACTATAACAAAAGAATAGCTGAGGAAATCAGGAAGAAGGGTTCAACCTATGTACAGTGACCTAAAAGGAAAATGGTCGTGTAACGATACTCTCACAACCACATTGTATGCACTCTATAAGAAAGTGGAACCTACCATGGCTAATGAAAGGGGAGTAAAACAAAAAGTAATATTTGAGACCATATGCGAACAAAAGTTCTCGCATGCGTAGGAACTAAGATAAGCTAAAGTATGCATGAAACAAAGGGGGAAAAAGACCAAGAAAAGTAATTGCTTACGTTGGAAGAAGGCTGAGATGGAAAGAAAGGAATTATTTGGTCAATGCGCCAGGACTAGTTACGTCATGAACACACTTAAGATTTCGGGGTATTATCCATGCCGCATATATGTTGACAGTCATATAACCATATTCTATAACGGCCCTTTGGTTTGGGTCGTGACAAAAGTGCCCTACAAGAAAACTAGTTAGAAGAGTACCAACATCATAAAAAGTGAGTATGGAGCTACCACCAGATTGTGTATGCACCAGAGGTGCAAGTATTATAAGAAAGCTTCAAGTTGTGAATGTGAATTATACCTATGTGGAAGGAGGGTTATGAAAGAGATAGAAGTTATGATGAGAGACTTTAAGATAAGTAAGGTAAAGGTGGACAACGCACGAGACACTCAAATGTAGAAGGTTGTGAATAGTCCTTACTTCGGTTAGAAGTCTAGAAGTGTGGGGATTTAATATCCGTGGATAATAGTGGCATCGTCAGTGGCATACCTTCCTGACTATGGTTACTAGGTGTCGAGAGGCCTAGTCAAGAGAGTAAAGAAGAGTTAGAGACAATGTGAACTCTCGCTTAATATTACAGAATAGCATAAGGATGTCTATAGGGCAAGAAAGTTGGAGGAAAGTTGCAAGTAGTATAAATAGATATGTGTAAGTCGCAAGCTAAAGTATGGTTAAGCGACAAGGTTTTAGGAAGACAGGAGTAAGGATAAGAAAGGGCGAGTGAGAAGGTGACGAGAATTGATAAGTACTCATGATTAAGCCCATGAAAACTATAAGAGTTGATGGTGTCTCTAAGTTATACAAAGCTCAGTACATCCTAAATAAACTCAAAGGAGTCTAGGACTAGTAGCATTTAGAAGAGATGGAGTGCTACCCTGGTAGTGAAATGAGGACTTGATTTTGATAGATAAAGGATAATGTTTGGTCCTTCAATTGAGTAATGACTTGAAGAGGATTTCATGAATTGTACAGGATTAAAATACCCATGTAAGGTAAGTTATATTGGGATGCTATAAAATACTGTTATGGAAGTATAGTATCGCCCCTAGGTGGATCAATCTAATTGCTCACGATATCCCCGATGAGACGTGAGCCTTAGTAGCAGTGTTACATAAGAGATCAAGTAAGCAGGGGTAGATGATAAATCAACATTAAGGTGAATCAACAATGGATGAAAAAAATTCACAATATATGAGGTGAGATTAGGACGCCATTCTTAAGATGAACAGTAATGAGGAAGCATTAAAAAACATAGCAGTATACATATCGGATGAGCAACAAACGTAAGCTGGAATTTGGTAGCTGACCGCAATAACGTTAAATTTAGGTGAGAGTATGGTATATTACCTACTTATATGCAATAAAATCATGCGGATAGATAATCGCGTTGATGAAATAAGATATAGCAATATTCGTATGTTCGACAAAGTACTGAGCGAAGAACTTCAGTATACCTATAGATGCCTAGAGGGACATATCGTTAAGCTCGGTATATGTTTAAAAAGTGAGGCCTAGAAATTGGCTAAAAGTTGGAGGGAAGATTCACATAGGCGCACCTATAAGAAAAAAAAAATTTGTACAGGCTGTATGACAGAGATAGAAAGAGTTAATAAATTGGAAGAATTTCGACAGCAGGCCGTGGTGTGAAAAAGAGACCTACCTGTGGGAATATCGTCGACATTAGATTATTCAAAGAATAGTTGCCTTGATGACAAGAAGAGTACTAAACTATTCGCAAGACATAAGTTACGAAAATGATACGTGCATCAGTCAAGATTCTAGGACGAATGTTCCAAAGGGGGGAATGATGTTACACCCCATATTTTCGTACGTGGAAGTACGCCATATGTAAATTGATATAATCTTGGAAATGAGATGCTACATTCTGCATTTGCGTACGTAAAAGTTTCGTCGTAAGCTAATCGACGGAAATTCAGGAATGAGATTGTTTTGGGATTATAAGAATTATGTTATTTCAAAGAAATGATAACTAAATTCGTGAAGGTGAGAGGGAAAGAAAATCGAAGAACATGAGTTTCGTTGAAATTTGATATTTTTGGACAAAATAATGTCCAAGCTATAATACCCGTTATTTATGGACTAGTACCATACAAGGTGTCACATGACCATGATAGTATGTTTACAAAGTGTGTTAAGAATAGGTAGTATTCTAAGCAATTTGCGATAATTCCTAATTATGTAGATAATTGGACATTTATTTGTTAATGTGGAATTGACAAACTAATAAGGAGATAAGTGGGCAATTATTGGATAAGGATTTGGTCTTTAACGTGGCAGCCCACAAAGTCACAAAAATGTGACTCTTAAAGCTCACCTGTATGTAGCATATCAAGAATAATAGTGGCTTAGTCATACAAAGAGCGGGGACACTCTCTTTAGTAAAGACTTCTAACATAAACCATTAAAATACATGTTACATTTGCAATTTGAGGAGATTGGCAATTCAACTACCAGCATGCTAAAGTTAGTCCTCCTAGGGGCGGCAATATTTATTGTTTATATCCTAAAGGTAGGCCAGGAGATACTAGTGATTATGGTCATTCATATGAAAGAACTTTCTTGATTGAAAGCAAACGGATGAAGCTTCAACTATGTAACAGAGCACGATACAACCTTTCTCAAGAATGTCATACAAATTTTTCCCTGCTCCAGGTATGTTAAGTCTATCCCTTCTTTCATTTTGGCATGATCCATACGATACAAAGGAAACGAGCAAATGCACAACTTCCCTAAATGACTCTATTCATAGAAGTATTAGAGATGCCTATCTTCTTGAATTCCCATATGTCTTATTATTTATCGTCTGTTCATGGGTCTCAGAAAATACGTAAGTTCATAAAATTTATTTCATGATATTAATTAGAGGCATAATCTACCCATAAGTTTGTAGCAAAACTCTGAAGTGATGACTTATAGACTCGGCTACAGTCCAAATGAAGTGAAGTCTTACTGATCATTCGCTAAATGTTAACCTCGTCTTCTATGTGGGATCATCAAATTGATTCCCTACACTTGCAGGCATGAATGCAACATCCACAACAAAAAGGATGTTAGTACGAATAATGTACCGAATATGTAGGCAAAAACTCAAACATAACAATAAGTCAACATCAATGAGAGAGATATAAGAATCAATTTAAACCTATGAAGTGCCACTGAGGGCCATGGTATGCATACTAAATATACCTATATATTTGATATCTCTCTTTGGGACTATTATCCATATCCCTGACTGCCCAACTGATCAGGTAACTGCTCTATCAGTCGTAGCGCGATGGTAAATGCAGGACTGCCCCACTGGTCATAGCTTGGTGGTAAATGCATGACTGCCCGACCGACCGTAGCTCGGTGGTAAATGTGTAACTAACCAACCGGGAGTATCTCGATGGTAAATGATGATGCATATAAAATTACATTATGTACGTTAACATCTTTATCGTATGCCTCAATAGAGACTTGGGAACATACTTAGACATGCTTTGAATTACATTTTGCAGGTATGAATAACGTAGACATCCTTAACTACTAAGAGTAGAACCATTTATGGAATAACACTAAGTTTACATTTCGTTACATTGTTCATGCCAAAAGAAGGAAGGATTACCTTAAACATTCCTTTGTTGATAACGACTAAATATACATTGTCGTAGTACTTCAACCTACATCAAGGTATTAGAACTATGGTTAAAACCATTGAAGACCTCAAATACATTTCTAAGCTAGTAGATATCCTACCAAGAATTGGTCATCACTTCCCCTATATTTATATGACTTCTCACAAGTTACAATAATCACCAAACAGCCCAAAAAACATCAACAATAATCATATTAAGCGTCCCAAATAGTGAAATAATCAACAACAACACACCTACAAGTTTCAAAAAAATGGGCAACACCAATATCACTTCCTTTCAATTCAAACCCACACCAAAAACGAAAAGAACAACATAAACAAGAACACATGTAAGCTACTATATCAAGAACCAGCCAAAACTCAACTTAAAAACCATCCAAAATAGTCCCAAACGCACAACACCTCAAATATACTTCCATCTTCAGGTTCAACTTCTAGCTATGGAAGAAATGTCTCAAACCAAGGAGAGTGGGAGCATGACCACAGGAAGATTGTATAAATGTGACATGTAGTCACTTAATGGATCGAAGATTCAAAGTGAGTATGACGAAATGTAATATTGCTTTTTTTAGAATTTATGCCTGTAAGGTGTTCAGTACAACTTTATTGCAGACTTACGGGGTGGTTGTCCCGGCTATGATGGTTGTTCTTGCGTGTTATGAAAGGAAATAGGTTGTTTAAGACCCAGGTAAGGCTATCCGCCTAGTTCAGTGCGAGAAGAATCGACATGAAGTGTATGAAAGGGTTTAAACAAGATTGCGGGCTTCATGCGAGTCAGATGTGTTCATTTCAGTATAGCGCTCCGCATAGAAAGGGTGTTGGAATATCAGATGTTGTTTCGTCTTCATCAAATTCATGTGTACTCATAAATAGGGTCTCCCAGTCACTCGTGACTCCACTAGCACGGTCAAAGCTCACACTTAACACGCTCACTCAATAGGTACCATGAATACACATAATTGCTGCGGCGTGCAGCCCGATCCAATACATACATACACATATATATATATATATA
>ML294558.1:0-43214 GCA_005239495.1 Nicotiana undulata
CTTGTAGATGAAACTATACGGTCTTTTCTATCCAGTTGTACCTATTGAGCAGTAGAGTAGCTTATGATGTATTGTGATATTCCGGGTTCTGGGTAAAGTGACTGTTTATGCCGAGCGGCGTCGACTTTATCATGATTTATTTCACTTACTGTTATTTTAACTGTTTTATCTAAATTTTGCTTAAGGTATAGGCTTACCTAGTCGTCTAGACTAGGTGCCGTCACGAGACCCAGTCGGAGGGAGAATTGGGTCGTGATACAAATTTCCAGTCCGTGCACGCTCCACACTCGTCATCTAGTGTGTACGTCATTCCAAAACAGTGAAACGATGTAATGTCCGGGGTTTCATACCCTCAGGACCGGATTTAAAGACATTACTTACCTCAAACTAGCCCGAAAAGCTATCCCGCAATACTCTTGCCCCTCGAATCGGCTCCTGAACACTCCGAATCTATCAAAATCTGATTTATCACATCAAAATACGTTAGGGAGGTTATACCCAATCGAAAAATATCAACTTTATGCACAATTCCCAAAATTGGCCAAAACTCGACCCTCGGGCCCATGTCTCGGAACTTGACAAACTTTATTCCAAAGTGATACTCGTCCTCTCACGAGTCTGTACCCATAAAGAACACTGAAATCGGAGTCCAAATGACCTCTCAAATCACCCTTAAAAGGTCTCATAATCTCAAGCCCTAACTCTATCTTTTTTCATTGATTTTTCCCAATTAAACACTACTAATTAGGTCGTAATCATATATAATCGAGTTAATAAATCCAAAAACCTTACCTCAATGAAGAAAAATCGTTTTCCTCTTCAAAAACCCTCCTAAAGCTCGGAACCCGCAATAACAATGATGAAAAGAAGACTAAAATCGCTAAGTCCTCTTTTTATACTTTTTCCTAGAGTTTTCGCACTTGCGGCCCTTTTCCTCACACCTGCGGTCCGCACATGCGCTCAAGACCACCGCACCTGCGAATTTTTATTAAATGAGCCAGTTCTCGCAATGCGGCTCCACTTACGCACCTACGACCTCGCAGGTGCGGTCCAATGTTCGCATCTGTGAATTTCTCCTGGGCTGACAAAATTCCGCATCTGGGGAGCCTTTTTCCGCTCCTGCAGGCCCGCACCTGCGGTTCCCCATCCGCAGGTGCGGTCACACCAGCAAAATGAACACCAGCAGTTGATGCTGCATATTTCAAGGCTAAAAAATTCCCGTTAACCATCTGAAATCAATCCCGAGACCCTCGAGACCCCACTCAAACATACCAACACATCATAAATGATCATTCAAACTTAGTCGCACCCTCGGAACACCCAAAATAAAATCAAAACACCAAAATCTCATCAAATTCAATCCTATGAACTTTGAAATTTCTAAATTCCACCAACGATGCCGAAACCATCCAAAACACCTCAGATTGATATGAAATTTTGCACACATATCCAAAATGACATTACGAAGCTGTTCCAACTTCCAGAATTCCATTCCGACCCTGATAGCCTGTTTCCACTGCCATCCGGAAATCACCAGAAAAACTAACTTTCGCCAATTCAAGCCTAATTCTACATCGGACATCGCAAAAACATTCCGAACACACTCACAAGTCCCAAATCACCTAACGAAGCTATCCGAGCCATAAAATCCGCATTCCGGTATCGTTTACCAATAAGTCAACTCCCAGTTGATGTTTTCAACTATAAAGGTATTTTTTTAGAGATTAAGTGTCTCAATTATCATTACACCCATTCCAAACCCGAGCCAACTGAATCCCACACATCGTAAACAGTATAATAAATGTATGGCAAGGAAAAAATAGTAATAATAATGCAGATTCTACGGAATGACCGGCCGGGTCGTTACATTCTCCCCCTCTTAAATAAACGTTCGTCCTCGAACGAGTCTAGAAACATACGTGGAGTCTCAAACAAGTGAGGATATCTGCTCTGTATCTCCTGCTTGGTCTCTCAAGTAGCCTCCTCCACTGGCTGCCCTCTCCACTGTACCTCCACTGAAGCTATGTCCTTAGACCTCAACTTTATGACCTGACAACCCAAAATGGCCACTGGCTCTACCTCATATGACATATCACCCTCGAGCTAAACTGTTCTGAAGTCTAAAACATGAGACGGGTCACCAATATACTTTCGGAGCATCGACACATGGAATACCGAATGAACATTCGATAAGCTGGGTGGTAAGGCAAGTCTATAAGCCACCTCTCCAATCTTCTGAAGCACCTCAAAAGGCCAATGAATTGGGGACTCAGCTTTCCCTTCTTTCCGAATCTCATAACACCGTTCATGGGTGACACCTTCAGCACTACCTTCTCTCGCACCATGAAATACACAACCCGGACCTTCCGGTTCGCATAACTCTTCTGCCTAGACTGCGCCGTGCGAAGTCTCTCCTGAATCAACTTCACATTCTCCAACGCATCCTGAACCAACTCTGTTCCCAAATAGCTTAGCCTCATCCGGCTCAAACCAACCAACCGGAGATCTACATCTCCTACCATATAAAGCCTCATACGGGGCCATCTGAATACTTGACCGGTAGTTATTATTATATGCAAACTCCACGAGTGGCAGAAACTGGTCCCATGAACCCCCAAAATCAATCACACGGGCACGCAACATGTCCTCTAAATATGAATAGTTCGCTCCGATTGCCCGTCGGTCTGAGGATGAAATGCAGTGCTCAACTCTACCTGAGTACCCATACCTCTCTGCACGGCTCTCCAAAACTGAGATGTGAACGGAGTACCTGTGTCAGATATGATAGAAACTGGAACCCCATGCAATCGGATAATCTCCCTGATGTAGATCCTAGCTAACCGCTCTGCAGTATAAGTAGTACCAACAGGAATGAAGTGCACGGACTTGGTCAACCGATCCACAATGATCCAAATAACATCAACACTCTTCGAAGGCTGTGGGAGCCCAACTACAAAGTCCATGGTGATCCGCTCCCACTTCCACTCCGGAATATCTAACCTCTGAAGTAATCCACCTGGTCTCTGGTGCTCATATTTAACCTGCTGGCAGTTGAGACACCGTGCTACATACTCAACAATATCTCTCTTCATCCGCCTCCACCAATACTGATGTCTTAGATCCTGATACATCTTCGCGGCACCTAGATGGATGGAATACCGCGAGTTGTGGCCTATGCTAATATCAAATCTCGAAGCCCATCCAAATTGGGCACGCAAATACGGCCATGCATCCTCACAACTCCGTCATCACCAATAGTCACATCCCTGGCATCACCTCGACGGACCCTGTCCTGAAGAACTAACTAGTGCCGATTATCATACTGGCGTGCTCTAATCTGATCATAAAAGGAAAACGAGGAAGCCATGCTAGCTAACACCCGCGGAGGCTCTGACAAATCCAATCTCACCAACTGACCCGCTAAAGCCTGAACATCAAGTGCTAAGGGTCGCTCTGCTGCTGAAAGGTAGGCTAGACTCCCCAAACTCTATGCTCTATGACTCAGGGCATCGGCCACTACATTGGCCTTCCCAGGATGATATAAAATAGTGAGGTCATAATCCTTGAGAAGCTCCAACCATCTCCTCTGACGCAAATTCAAGTCCTTCTAGTTCAGCAGATACTGCAAACTACTATGGTCGGTGAATATCTCACACTGTACTCCATAAAAATAATGGCGCCAAATCTTCAAGGCATGAACAATGGCAGCTAACTCAAGATCGTGCACTGGATAATTCTTCTCGTGCACCTTTAACTGTCTAGACGCGTAGGCAATCACCCTACCGTCTTGCATCAATACCGCTCCCAAGCCAACTTTAGAAGCAGCACAATACACTGTATAGGAACCCGAACCAGTAGGCAAAACCAATACCGGAGCTGTGGTCAATGCTGACTTGAGCTTCTGAAAGCTCTCCTCACACTCATCGGACCATCTGAATGGAGCGCCTTTCTGAGTCAATCTGGTCAAGGGTGAAGCAATAGAAGAGAACCCCTCCACAAAGCGACAGTAATATCCCGCCAAACCAAGGAAGCTCCTAATCACTATAGCTGAGGACGGTCTGGGCCAACTCTGCACCCCCTCAATCTTTTTCGGATCAACTTGAATACCCTTATTGGACACCACGTGCCCCAAGAAAGCTACTGAACCAATCTAAAACTCACACTTGAAGAATTTTGCATAAAGCGTCTCCTCCCTCAACCTCTGTAACACAACCCTCAAATGCTGAGCATGCTCTTCCTGGCTATGAGAATATACCAGGATGTCATCAATGAACACAATGACGAAAGAATCAAGGTAAGGCTGAAACACGATGTCATCAAATGCATGAACGCGGCTGGGACATTGGTTAGCCCAAATGACATAACCAGAAACTCATAATGACCATATCTGGTCCTGAAAGCAGTCTTCGGAATGTCAGAATCCCGAATCTTTAGCTGATGATACCCCGATCTCAAATCAATCTTCGAGAACACTCTAGCTCCCTGAAGCTGGTCAAACAAGTCATCAATACGGGGCAAAGGATACATGTTCTTCACTGTAACCTTGTTCAGCTGCCGATAATCAATACACATGCGCATGGAACCATCCCTTTTCTTCACAAACAACACTGGTGCACCCCAAGGTGACACACTAGGCCTAATGAACCCCTTATCTAGGAGTTCCTGAAGCTGCTCTTTCAATTCCTTCAACTCTGTTGGTGCCATACGATAAGGTGGAGTAGAGATGTGTTGGGTTCCTAGCACCAAATCAATACCAAAATAAATGTCCCTGTCAGGTGGCGTGTCTGGCAGGTCTGCAAGGAATACAACTGGAAAATCACGGACCATAGGAACAGAATCAACAGAAGTAGTCTCATCACTAACATCCCTCACAAAAGCTAGATAAGATTTACATCCCTTCTCAACCATACGTTGAGCCTTCAAGTAAGAAATCACTCTGCTAGGCACATACTCAATAGACCCTCTCCACTCAACTCTCGGAACACCAGGCATAACCAGGGTCACGGTCTTAGCGTGGCAATCAAGAATAGCATGACATGAAGATAGTCAATCCATTCCCATTATCACATCAAACTCAACCATGCTGAGTAACAATAGGTCTACTCGAGTCTCCAGACCCCCAATAGATATCACACACGACCGATACACACGGTCTACAACAATGGTATCGCCCACCAGAGTTGACACATGAACAGACGTAACTAAAGACTCACGGGGCATATCCAGAGAGTGAGCAAAATATGACGAAACATAAGAGTATGTGGAACCAGGGTCAAATAAAGCCAAAGCATCAGAATGAGATAGTACCTGTAATCACCGCATCAGATTCCATAGCATTAGGCCTAGCTGGGAGTGCATAGATACGCGGTTGACCTCCACCTGATCGACCTCCCCCTCTAAGGCGGCCTCTAACTAACTGACAACCACTCCTGGCTGCCTGGGTGGGTGGTGAAGTGACTGGGGCTGATATCGAGGGTTGACCCCTCTGTTGAGATGAAGTACCATGACGGCGAGGACACTGCCTCCATACATGTCCAAACTCTCCACACTCAAAGAAACTACCTGGAGCTGGAGATGGGGACTGAAGGGAACCCCGGCCACTAGGATAGCCACCGGATGAACCATGCATAGAAGAACCCTAAAATGATGATGCTCTGGAGGAACTCTTAGCTGGAAGGGCACTGAAGGAAGAACGTCCCGTATGAGAGTTGTGGGGACCCTGCACCGAATATGTACCATTATAAGCTGGGCGTACTGGTTGCGGAGGTCTAAATGGACGACCTCTACTGTGCTGAAACTACCCTTTGGGAAGGGCACCACTGAAGCTACTTGATCCCCGAGGCCTCTTGGCCTCCCTCTCCTCTCGCTCCTGCCTGCAAACCGACTTAATATCCCGAGCAATGTCAACAACCTGCTCGAATGTGGCACCTGACACCCTCTCTCTAGTCATCAAAATTCGGAGCTGATACGTGAGACCATCTACAAACCTTCTGATCCTCTCCCTATCAGCAGGGACTAACTCAGAAGCATGGCGAGCCAACTCAGATAACTGCATCTCGTACTGTGTAACTGACAACTCTCCTTGGCGCAGCTGCTCAAACTGCCTGCGCTTCTCCTCTCTGTGGGACTAAAGAACATACTTCTCCAAAAAGATCGTGGAGAAGTGCTGCCAGGTGAGGGGTGCTGAACCAACCGGCCTACGCCTCTCAAATGCCTCCCACCAAGTGAAAGCAGCACCAGCAAACTGAAATGTAGCAAATGAGACCCCACTGGTCTCCAGAATCCTAGGAATACGGAGTATCCTCTAGCACTTGTCCAAAAAATCCTGGGCATCCTCGCCCTCTGTGCCGCTGAAAGTCGGAGGCTGAAGTCTACTAAACCTCTCCAACCTGCGTTGCTCATCCTCGGGCATGACTGGGACCACAAAATCATGGACTGGGGAAACATGCTGGTTTGGGACTGCCCCCAGTGTCTGCAGGCCCTATACAACCTGCTCAGGTGTCTGGGCAGCTGGAGTTTGAGTGTTTCCCCTGCCTGAGATGTAACGGAAATAGTAGACATAGAAACTGCCTGAGCCAAACTGGTACACACTGTCAAGATTTGAGCCAGGGTCTCCTGCAGACCCGGAATGAAAATGGGCACTACCGGTGCCTGAGCGTGTCCCACTGGAGCACCCGTGGCGGGAACCTGATCCTGAATAGTAGGGGGATCCACTGGTACTGTCCCGGCTACTGCACGGGCTGGACCCCTAACTCTACCACGGCCTCGACCTTTCGTGGCTCTAGCTGGTGTCTGGTCACCCTGATCCGTAGCGCGTGTCCTCACCATCTGTGAGAGAATGAAACAACAGGAGTTTAGATTTCCAGAATCAATAGAATGGAACGACAGATTTTAAGAAAATGAGATTTTTCCTAAGAGTTCTATAGCCTCTCGAAGATAAGTACAGACGTCTCCGTACCGATCCACAAGACTATACTAAATCCGCTCATGATTGTTGAGTCCTATGTAACCTAGTGCTCTGATACCAACTTGTCACGACCCCAAATCCTAACAGGTCGTGATGACGCCTATCGTTGAACTAGGCCTGCCACTATCACGTAACTACCCATTTCTTTTAATAAAATTTCTCAAAAATCATTAACAACCAGTATAAAATCTTCTAAGTCTTTAACAATGCATAATATAATCTAACAGTCTAAAACCATTCCCCAGAACTAGAGTCAACAGATCACGAGCATCTAAGAGTAGTACTAACACTGCTAATGTCATAATACAATGTCTCATAACAATACTAAATACTAAATGAAGGGAGAGAAAAGGAGAAGTTGTGGACGCTGGACAGCTACCTCAAAATCCCAAATGCTGACGCCGAAAGGTCTCGGATAGCTACCGCTCAGAACCAGTACATGGATCTGCAGACAGAGGTGCAGGGAGTAATGATGAGTACGCCAACTCAGTAGTAATGAAAATAAATCAAGTCTGACGATAAGAAACACACAGCAAGAAAACATCAATTCACAATAGTAAAATACTGAGTCTTAACAAAATATACATTTAGTCCATATGTTTAAAAACCAGTTTCCGTAAAAATCCATTGAACATGAACGTTTCCCAATGTTTCTCAGTAAATTTCCCAAAGAAATAAGTATGAAAGATGAAATGAATCATAATCAGAACTCAGCAAAAATATCATCATAAACCGCCCCTCGGGCCAAATCATCACTCATAATCAGTCCCTCAGCACCTCACTATCACTCAGTAACAGTCACTCAGCACCTCACAGTCACTCATGCCTCCCAAGTCACTCATCACTCGGCACTCGTACTCAGTAGGTACCTGCGCTCACTGGGGATGTACAGACTCCGGAGGGGCTCCTACAGCCCAAGCGCTATAAATAGCTTAATCATGGCATAAATCACTCAGGCACTCAGCCTCTCTCATATCATAAGTATCCTCACAATATTGGCCCTCGGCCTCACTCAGTCAGACACTCTCAACATGCCACTCGGGCCATAAATAAACAGGGTTCTCGACCCAAAATAGTATTTCATTTCAGGAAATGATAATATCAACAAATCTGAGTGTCAAACAATTTAGCAAGAAGGACTGGGGGTAAAATCATGATTACTACGTGGGTAATATCAAAAAGTATCCCCCAAGGGGTTTAAACAGATCGGCATTAGGCCCCAAACGTGGCTTACAACCCAAATATATCAAGAACATAGTCGTACTATTTAACATATGATTTAAAAGCAGTCTCACAACTCAATACTTGCCTCAGTAGGAACAAATTTCCAGTCCGTGCACGCTCCACACTCGTCATCCAGTGTGTGCGTCACTCGGGAACAGTCAAAGGATGTAATGTCCGGGGTTTCATACCCTCAGGACAGGATTTAAAGACATTACTTACCTAAAATTAGCCCGAAAAGCTATTCCGCAATACTCTTTTCCCTCGAATCGGCTCTCGAACGCTCCGAATCTATCAAAATCAGATTTATCACATCAAAATATGCTAGGGAGGTGAAACCCAATCGAAAAATATCAACTTTATGCACAATTCCCGAAACTGGCCAAAACCTGACCCCCGGGCCCACGTCTCGGAACTCAACAAACTTTATACCAAAATGATCCTCGTCCTCTCACGAGTGTGTACCCATAAAAAACGCTGAAATCGGTGTCCAATTGGCCCCTCAAATCACCCTTAGAAGATCTCATATTCTCAAGCCCTAACTCTCTCTTTTTTCACTGATTTTTCCCAATTAAACACTACTAATTAGGTCTTAATCACATATAATCGAGTTAATAAGTTCAAAAACCTTATCTCGATGAAGAACAATCGTTTTCCTCTTAAAGAACCCTCCAAAAGCTCGGAACCCGCAATAACAATGGTGAAAAGAAGACTAAAAATCGCTAAGTCCTCTTTTTATACTTTCTGCCCAGGCTTTTCGCACCTGCGGCCCTTTTCCTCGCACCTGCGGTCCGCACCTGCGCTCAAGACCACCGCACCTGCGACTTTTCATTAAACGGGCCAGATCCCGCACCTACGGCTCCACTTCCGCGCCTGCGACCTCGCAGGTGCGGTCTAGTGTCCGCACCTGCAACTTTCTCCTGGGCTGACAAAATTCTGCATTTGCGGAGCCTTGTTTCGCTCCTGCGGGCCCGCACCTGCGGTTCCCCATCCCCAGGTGCGGTCACACCAGCAAAATGAACACCAGCAGCTAATGCTGCATATTTCAAGGCCACAAAATTCCCGCTAACCATCCGAAATCAATCCCGAGCCCCTCGAGACCCCAACCAAACATACCAACACATCATAAATGATCATTCAAACTTAGTCGCACCCTCGGAACACCCCAAATAGCATCAAAACACCAAAATCACATCAAATTCAAGCCTATGAACTTTGAAATTTCTAAATTCCACCAACGATGCCGAAACCATCCAAAACACCTCCGATTGATCTGAAATTTTGCACACATATCCAAAATGACATTACGAACCTGTTCCAATTTACGAAATTCCATTCCGACCCCGATAGCCTATTTCCACTGCCGATCGAAAATCACCAAAAAAACTAACTTTTGCCAATTCAAGCCTAATTCTACACCGGACATCGCAAAAATATTCCAAACACACTCCTAAGTCCCAAATCACCTAACGAAGTTATCCGAGCCATAAAATCCACATTCCGAGATCGTTTACCAATAAGTCAACTCCTATTTGACTTTTCCAAATATAAAACTAGTTTTTTTTAGAGATTAAGTGTCTCAATTATCACTACACCCATTCCGAACCCGAGCCAACCTACTCTCACACATCGTAAACATTATAATCAATGTATGGCAAGGCAAAAACAGTAATAATAATACAGATTCTACTTAACGACCGGTCGAGTCGTTACAAATTACAATGGCTATAATATCCTTGTGAAAACGTATTAATTTGTCTTTTTATCGTCCAGTTTTATAGACGGTATATCCTATTAAATTGGAGCTAAAATTCACAAGTTGCGATGGAAATAATTTAGCCACCATTAATAAAGTTACTACATTCATCCATAATATGATCCAAACAACAAAATGTATCAATAATAATCCAAAAAAATATAATATATCTCACTAAATCTTAACAAACAAAAGAAAGTACTAATCAAAATATCTACAACACATTAACTTAAAATATAGCCTTATATTGTTTGACCGAAATAGCTAATGCTATTATGTAACTAATCCTGACGAATGATAGTCTTCAAATAATTTCCGTAATTTTTCATAATATTGAAATCTTCCCCCCACTAAATTATCAAACATCTGACTGTATGACCTAAAATTAGTAAAAAAAATGTTAAAGATGAAATATAATGTGAAAAAAATCTTGAAGACTCCATCACTATCAGATTCTTATTCAACCAACTCCCTCACCTAACATTTATAAGCAAAAACAACTGGATGGAACAATAGGCAAGAGAAATGGATGTGCAAACAATAAAATGGAGTTTTTTTTTTCTTTGTTATGATCGAGAAGAAACAAAAAAGTAATTCGAAAACAATCTATTAGCTCAGAGAAGGAAAAGGAAGCTGCACACCAAGTTCATTAACAAATGTAATAGTTTCCACGTTCTTTTTCTTAAACATGGATACTAGACTATGGTTACATGCTATTAATGGAGCTCTCATATTCTTACAATTGTAAAAGAGATCTAGTCTCTTAAAATTTATCATTGCATTAAGCAGTAGAAGAGTATAGTCAGGAGAGAAAATACTCATATGTAGCTTGTTTCTGCAATTCTAGTACAAGATGCATCTAGGCTTAACCAGCTTCTCCTATAGTAGTTTTATATATCTCTGGAATTCCCAACAAGAACATGTTAGCAGACTACCTAAAATTGTACTTAAAAATTTAAGAAGCTTGAAAGTTTTAGCTGATTTGGACCAGGAAGCAACTCAAACTACTTTTAGTTTTAGATTAATCATCACATTCAGAAAATATTGCTGATGTACTTTAAGGATTCATGTATGTTAAGAAATGAAAACTCAGAAAGGTAAAGTTATATATAATCAACAACATGATATTAAAGGAGTTACAATATCAGACTATTGGTTGCGCAAAATGATCATGCTTCTGGACTTTTCTCAAGCTCATAATTCCTGAATCTTAATTTACCTATGAGCTCATTTAACTGAATATATAAATAATCTTTTCACGATGTAGTAATACATTGATAAAACTCTTGAACTTTTCCTTTTTGTAAGAACAGTATGTGTGATGCATTATGTCCTCAATTATATTTCTGTATTGTGTCAACCTAGATGAAATTAAATAAAAAGATATGGATCAAAGCTTAGAAAATTGGGATAGCGGCCTCGTTTAGCAACTACCATGTGTTCTTGGTAAGTTCCATATACATGGTAACTTATATCACTAAGGTAAGTACAAATAAAACAACAAATTAATACAAATCGAAGGATAAAAAATCAAGTAATAGAAAGCTTAAACAGTCGAAGGATAAAGATGAGTAATCGTGAGAAGGTAAAGTATTTTTAGAAACACTGGGTACCCTTAATGTTATTGGTACTCATTCATGACCACCGTTGGTGTCAGGAACCTGATAAATATTAACATACTAGTTAACGATATATTTATTGGATTAAAGTTTCATTAAAAATATCTAAAATTTATTAAATCGAGTTACATGTTCAGCTGAGGTGCCATTGATATTTTGACGCATAGGTTCATTAGGTGCATATTTGTGCAAGTATTTTGTCTCATATGGAATAATTCTGATTGCATCCTCCGCTGATTTTATTTCATCAAACTCATTTCTTCATTGTATTTCTCCTTTAACTCGGTTATCTCCGGTTCTAATCTTTATACAACCTCACTAGACGAATCCTCTGCAATAATATTTTCTAAGGAAGATCTACTACCCAATAGAACATATGGAGTAGGGCCAAGTCCTAAACCACGAACATACTCATTTTTTTTTCATTTCCCAACACCTAGGAATATACATCGACTTCCCAAGAAACACTATGAGGAGATTGGTCAGTAGATCTTTCACTATTGCTCATCCTTTCATTTATCATTTCATGGCCATAGAGTACACAATAAATCAACTTTTAAAATTCATTTTTTCGCTTCGAAGGATTTTTTAACTGTTTTCCAATTTAGAAAATAAAATTAAAAAAAAATCCATCACGGTGGCAATACTTTTGGATCCTCCGGTGTGAGGCATCGTTTGATTTGCTCTATTGTTTTTATTTGCTGGGATACACCTCTGTTATTAAAATATTAAAATGATATCTTTTAAATTATAAATAAAAAATTACATAATTAAAATCAAAACACTATGCAAATAAGCAACTAACGGTACTTTCAAGATTAGTTGATACCTTAGCTTTATCAGAATGCTAATTAGAGACAAGACCACTCCATTGATCTCACGGTATGCGACTTGGTCTGTTTTTTAGCAATGCATCTTTAGTCTTATATTTTCGCCATATATTCACCTTTTAAATCGCACTTGTTATCTTTCCATTTCTTTCCTAGTGACTTTAAGACATAAGCCTCTTCACGTTTTAGGATAGAGAACTTCTTCTACAAAAATAAAAGCCAACATTAGAAGATAATAATAATAATAATAATAATAATAATAATAATAATAATAATAATAATAATAATAATAAAAATAATAATAATAATAACTATTCCATACCCTCAGAACATCTAAAAATTTCCTTGTTATCCTCCTTATAGAAATTCGCCTATCATCTGCATGTATAGGTGTTACTTCTGAAGTTCTCGCAACAATTCCTAAAAAGCTAGCAAGCTTTCTACCCTTTTTCCCAACAACTTGGTTACGATTATTAAACAACAAATCAATTGTCATACCCCGAGAAAGTTTTCAAATATCTTTTTATAAAGTAGGCCCACGAATATTTTTTGCTTCCAAATTACCCGGAATGAAAAAGATTCGAATATCATTAGAGAATGAAAAGATTTGAAGCGGAAGGGAGAGATATTTTTGTCTTTCTTTCTGCTTCTGCAATGGTCCTCTTTTATGTCATAAAATGAAAGTAATTTGGCAAAGAATTTGAGAGGAAAAGATTTAATAGATTTTAGAAATGGTCAGAATTGTTGCACTTAAACAAGAAAAAGTGGACAATTTTCATTCACTTAAACTTCCAAGTGCATCATGGCTCATCAGGAATTCATATTGATTCTTTTCTTTCTCTATTCTTAGTCCACGAAAACTAAAATAACAAGTACATAAAATGACTTAACAACAAGATTCCAATGTAATTTTTTTCTTATGCGATCTAATCTTCCTACCATGCATGTTCCCCTCTCATGAATTAAAGTTACACAGTAGTAATGTAAGTGATTTTCAAGCTTTACTTTCCATTAAAGAAGGGATACTAAATTTGAACCAAAAATTTCCAAAAGTTATAAATCTTAATCAAAACATGTAACATCAGAACAAATTTGTAAGAAGCTCACCTTCTAGACCATAAAACTATATATACAAACATATTAACCAAAATTTTCAAAACAAACCCAGAGAATAATGTTACTTGATTCATCATTATGTTGATTTTCAGTGCAACCGGCAGAAGTATTCAGCTCATTAGATTGACCGTCATGTGTTTCGGCTTCAGTGTAGTTCTGGTTATCCATCAATTGCTCAATATATTGTTGGCTTGCAGAGTAGTTTTGACCATCCTTCCATTTCTCAATATAAGGTCGCATATCTCCATCATCATCTTGTTCAATTAGCAGTCGATCGCGGCCTCTAGTTTTCATAGTTCCTTTTCCAAGATGGAGGAATTATCTAGCTGCATTACCTTATACTAGTACCAGATTAGCTCCAACAGACCAGTACGCCATATGCAAAATTGTCACGACCCGAAATTTCCCCGTCGGGACCGTGATGACGTCTAACGTTGAACCCACTAGACAAGCCAACGTTCTGGTTAACCTACTTAATTTCTTATTATTTGGCATTTAAAGAAAAGTAATAAACAAGAACAAATATAAAAAAGAATACGGAAGCTATGAAATCCAATAACTTAAGTAATTAATATTACAAAATCCTTAATCAAAACCCCCAGAACTCATGTCACAACTTCACGGACTGTCTAAGATTACTAAAAACAAAGGGTCTGAATGAACATATACAACTGTCTCAGAAATACAAAGAAACGACAGAGAAAGGAAAGAGATAGGAGGTGACGCCAAGGCATGCGGACGCCTGCAGGACTACCTCAATGTCGCCTGTGGACTGAAGGATACTCCCTCGATCAGTGTCCACCAGGTCCGGTACCGTAATCTGCAAAATATAAAGAAGTGCAGGTGTAGTATCAGTACAGCCGACCCCATGTACTGAGTAAATGTCGAGCCTAACCTCGGCGAAGTAGTGACGAGGCTAGGACACGACACATAATAAACACCTGTGCGATTCAATAATATATAACAGGAATAATGGCATGAAATGAACAGTTAAGTGTAAAACGGGGGAGAACATGTTGGGGACAAGGGGAAAACAAGTACCGAATCACAGAACGAGCAAACAGTCTAAATATCAAAAATAGCACAAGAAGTAAACACATAGAACAAACAAGTACACAGCATCACCCTTCGTTCCTTACGCTCATCCTCACCAAAACAAGTGCACGGCATCACCCTTCGTGCTTTTACTCTCATCCTCACAAAAGCAATAATTAAATAAAAACGACACGGCATGATCCTTCATGCTTTTACACTCTCATCCTCACAATGCAATAAATAAATACACGGCATCACCTTCGTGCTTTACACTCTTCCTCACCCAAACACTATCAAGAACAACAATTTGGCAAGGAAAATCAACAACATGTATCATAATCACAACATCCCGGCAAGGGAACAACAATAGAAACAACTACCGTCCCGGCAAGGGACACAACTATGACCAATCTCGCTCAAGTGTAAACCTTAACAAAATAATCCTCAACCGAACAATTAATCAACAGTGCTCACAACCAAGTATTTCCAACAAATGAATAACCTTCAACTACTTCATAACACAGTAAATAACGAAGAAAAACACATATATCATAAAAATTGACTCACGGGCATGCTTGACAATAATGCATAGGTACTCGTCACCTCACCTATACATTGAAGATGGGATAAACACATAGCACACATGACTCAACACCTATTCCCTCAAGCTAAGGTTAGGCCAAACACTTACTTCGACTTCAAGAATCCAAATCAAGCCTCTAGCACCGCTTTTCCTTTCGAACCCGACTCCAAATCAGTCGTATCTAGACATAATTGACCAAATAACATCAATAAATGCTAAACAATTCAATTCCAATGCTTAATTATAGAATTCCCAACATTCTTCCTAAAAAATCCAAAAATCAACCCCGGGCCCGCTTGGTCAAAACACGAGGTTTGGACCAAAACCCGATCACCCATTCACCCACGAGCCAGAATATATAATTTGTTTTGAAATTCGACCCCAAAACGAGGTCGAATTCTTAAATAATCAGAAAGCCCTAACTCTACCCAAATCCCTAATTTTCTACCCTTAATTCCTTGTTTTTAGGCCTAAAATCTAATGAGTGTTGATAAATATTGAAGAAAACGAGGTTAGAATTACTTACCTAAGAGGTTATGATGGAGGAGCTCTTCAAAAATTTCCTATGGGGTGTGGAGAAGAAGGAGTTTATGAAAAATGGCTAAATTCCCGTATAAATGTTCTGTTTTTTAGACTTAAAAATAACTGGGCGATCTTACTCAGTGCGTTCGCAGCACGTGCTCCGCGTTCGCACAGGCTATTCTAACCAACCCTCCGCCATCGCGCCCCAACTGGTGCGTTCGCATAGGCTTCGCACCACCCTGCCCCCCAGACCTTTTTAACCCTTTGCGTTCGCGACTGGTTGATGCGTTCGCATAGGGTTTTCTCCCTATAGGTCCGCGTTCGCATAGTGTATAGTTTACCTAGACCCCCAGACCCCACACTACCCATTGCGTTCGCACTCCCTTGAGTGCGTTCGCATAGGGCAATTACCTGGACACTAGCAACAACAATTACACCCCAGAATTTTACCAAGTTTTGCACTCCGACACTTACCCGAAACTCACCCGAGCCCTCGAGGCTCAAAACCAATTATGTACACAACCTCAAAAATATCCTACGGACTTATTCGTGTAATTAAACCACCAAAATAACATAATAAACAACGAATTAAACCTCGAAATCAAAGAAATACTTCAAAACTTCTTAAACTTTCAAAATTTGAATTTAAGGTCTGAATCTCGTCAAACGGAGTCCGTTTCTTACCAAACTTCACAGATAACACCTATAAATCATACTGAACCTGTATCGGGCTCCGGAACCATAATACGGGCCCGATACCACAGGTTTCACATAAAATTTTATTTTCAAAAACCTTTATATTTTTCAGAAAATAATTTTATTTAAAAATTCATTTCTCGGACTTGGGACCTCGGAATTCGATTCGGGGAATACGCCCAAGTCTCATATTTTCCTACAGACCCTCCAGGACCGTCAAATCACGGGTCCAGGTCTGTTTACCAAAAATGTTGACCAAAGTCAACTTTATTCAAATTTTAACACAAAATTATTGTTTTTATCAGGTTTTCACATAATGGTTTTCCGGCTACACGCCCGAACTACACACGCAAATCGAGGTGAGATAGAAGGAGGTTTTCATGAACCTCGGAACACTGATTTAGCTAGAAATACACGGGATGACCTTCTGGGTCATCACAATCTCCACCTCTAAAACAAATGTTTGTCCTCGAACGGACATAGAAGGGTACCTGGATCGGGGAAAAGATGGGGATATCGGCTCAGCATATTGGACTCGAACTCCCAGATAGCTGCCTCAACAGGCTGACCCCTCAACTGAACATGAACCGAAGGATAATTCTTCGATCTCAACTGACAAACCTGCCGAGCTAATATGACTACCGGCTCCTCCTCATAAGTTAAATCCTTGTCCAACTGGACATTGTTGAAGTCTAGCACATGAGATGGATTGGCAACATACTTCCGAAGCATAGATGCATGAAACACCGGATGCCTGATTGATAAACTCGGTGGCAAAGCAAGTCTGTAGGCCACCTCTCCTACCTTCTCAAGAATCTCAAAGGGACCAACGTATCTAGGGCTCAACTTGCCATTTTTCCTAAACCTCATCTCGAAGCAATACTCGGTCACCAACCATGAATGCTAAATCACGAACTCTACGGGCATAACTCTTCTACCTGGACTGAGCTGTGCGAAGTCTATCCTGAATGACCTTCACCTTATCCAAGGCATCCTGAACTAACTATGAACCCAACAATCTAGCCTCTCCCGGCTCAAACCACCCGGCTGGCGACCGACACCGCCTACCATACAACGCCTCATAAGGAGCCATCTGAATGCTCGACTGGTAGCTGTTGTTGTATGAAAACTCAGCTAAAGGCAAAATTTGGTCCCAAGAACCTCCAAAGTCAATGACACATGCCCGCAACATATCCTCCAAGATCTGAATGGTATGCTTGGACTGTCCGTCCGTCTGAGAATGAAATGTTGTGCTCAACTCAACCTGTGTGCCCACCTCATGCTGAAATACTCTCAAGAAATGGGAGGTACACTGAGTACCTCGGTCAGAAATAATAGACACGGGCATACCATACAAGCGAACAATCTCCATGATGTAGATTTTTGCCAACTTCTCTGAAGAATATGAAACTGAGACAAGAATGAAGTGTGATGACTTGGTCAGCCTATCCACAATGACCCACACCGCATCAAACATCCTCTGAGTCCGTGGGAGTCCAACTACGAAATCCATGGTAACACACTCCCACTTCCACTCGGGAAGCTCAATCTGCTGCATCAAACCACCGGGTCTCTAGTGCTCGTACTTAACCTGCTGACAGTTCAAGCACCAAGCTACATATGCCACAATGTCTTTCTTCATCCTTCGCCACCAATAATGCTACCGCAAATCCTGGTACATCTTCGCGGCGCCCGGATGAATGGAATACCGAGAACTACGGGCCTCCTACAATATCAACTCACGAATACCATCAACATCAGGCACACAAATACGACCCTGCATCCTCAAGACTCCATCATCATCAACTGTAACCTGCTTGGCACCTCCGTGCCAGACCGTATCTCTAAGAACACATAAATGACGATCATCATACTGCCGGTCTCGAATACGATCAAACAATGAAGAACGGGCCACAGTATAAGCCAATACACTGCCAGTCTCTGAAACATCCAATCTCATGAATCAATTGGCCAAGGCCCGAACATCTAAAGCGAGCGGTCGCTCCCCGACCGGTATATAAGCAAGACTACCCATGTTGGCTGACTTCCGGCTCAAAGCATCGGCCACCACACTGGCCTTTCCCGGATGATATAGAATGGTAATGTCATAATCCTTTAACAACTCTAACCATCTTCTCTGCCTCATATTCGACTCTTTCTGCTTGAACAGATACTGCAAACTCTTGTGATCAGTGAACACCTCACAGGATACACCATACAGGTAATGCCTCTGAATCTTCAGCGCATGTACAATGGATGCTAACTCCAAATCATGAACTTGATATTTCTACTCATGTATCTTCAACTGACGTGAAGCATAAGCTATAACGTTGCCATCCTGCATCAACACTACACCAAGTCCAACCCGTGAAGCATCACAATACACGGTATATGGCCCTGAGCCTGTGAGAAAAACTAACACCGGTGTCGTGGTCAAGGCTGTCTTGAGCTTCTGAAAGCTTGCCTCACACTCATCAGTCCACCTGAACTAGGCACCCTTCTGAGTCAATCTGGTCATTGGGGCTGTAATAGATGAAAAACCCTCCACAAACCGGCGATAATAACTTGTTAAGCCCAAGAAGCTCTGAATCTAAGTAGCTGAGGTGGGTCTAGGCCAATCTATGACTGATAAAATCTTCTTGGGGTCCACCTGAATACCCCATGCCGACACCACATGACCCAGAAATGCAACTGAACTCAACCAGAACTCACACTTCAAAAATTTGGCATACAATTGACTATCTTTCAAAGTCTGGAGGACGACTCGAAGGTGTTGCTCGTGCTCCTCTCGGCTGCAAGAGTATATCAATATATCATCAATGAAAACAATAACAAACGAGTCCAAATAGGGCCTGAACACTCGGTTCATAAATTCCATAAAAGCAGTTGGGGCATTTATCAACCCAAATGACATCACCAAGAACTTATAATGCCCATACCGAGTGCGAAAGGTTGTCTTAAGGACATCAGACGCCCTAATCCTCAACTGATGGTAGCCAGATCTCAAGTCAATCTTTGAAAACATTGTAGCACCCTGAAGCTGGTCGAATAAATCATCAATCCTCGGCAAAGGATACTTATTCTTGATAGTAACCTTGTTCAATTGCCGATAGTCAATACACATTCTCATTGAGCCATCTTTCTTCTTAACAAACAACACTGGGGCACCCCCATGGGAAACACTAGGCCTAATGAAGCCTTTATCAAGCAAGTTCTATATCTAATCCTTCAACTCCTTCAGCTCTGGTGGGGTCATCCGATAAGGCAGAGTAGAAATGGGTTGAGCGCCCGGAGCCAACTCAATGCAAAAATCAATATCCCTGTCGGGTGGCATACCCGGTATGTTGGAAGGGAATACCTCTGGAAACTCACGAACCACAGGCACATACTCCATAGAAGGAACCTCGGCACTAGAATCACGAATATAGGCCAAATAGGCCAAATAGGCCAAACAACCCTTCTCGACCATGCGCCGAGCCTTCATATATGAAATAACTCTAGTGAAAGAACGACTAGGAGTCCCTCTCCACTCCAATCGAGGTACTCCCGGTAAGGCCAAGGTCACAGTCTTGGCATGAAAGTCTGGAATAGCATGGTAGGGAGATAACCAATCCATCCCCAAGATGACATCAAAATCGACCATATCAAGAAGCAAGAGATCTACATGAGTCTTCAGACCACCAATAACCACTAAGCATGAACGGTAGACTCTATCTACCACAATAGAATCACCCACTGGTGTAGATACATATACATGAGTACTCAGGGAATCACGGGGCATAATCAGATAAGGAGCAAAATATGAAGACACATAGGAGAATGTAGACCCCGGATCAAATAAAACCAAAGCATCTCTGCTGCAAACTGAAACCATACCTGTGATAACTGCATCAAAGGCCTCAGCCTCAGGCTTGGCAGGAATAGTATAGCATCGGGGCAGAGCCCCTCAAACCTGAACATCTCTGGGTCGACCCACTTGCGGGCTGACCTCTATCTCTCATAGCTTGTCCTCCACCTCTAGTTGTCTGGCCTCCACCTCTGGCACCTCGACCTCCACCCCTAACTAGATGAGGGGGTAGGGGTGCACCTGGTGCGGGAATCATAGCACGGGAACCCGGATGCTAAGAACTACCAGAGGCTCGGGGACAATTCCTAGCAATGTTCCCTGGAACACCACAAGAGTAACAAGACCTCTGCTGCTGAGATTGCTGGCCTTGAAACTGTCCCTGTCGACCAGAATAACTACTCTGGAAGCTCTGAAGCGACAGTGCACTGATAGGAACTGGTGGTGCACTGATAGGAGCTGGTGGCGCACTGCGAGATACCGGAAGCGCCGACTGGTATGGTCTAGGAGGATGACCTCTGCCAAAATAATCCTGCCTCCAGATGAGGCACCACTGAATCGGCCGAAATGACGAGGTCTCTTGTCAGACCCTTGACCACTGCCCAGTGACACGACCATCTCAATACGCCTGGCCACATTGGCCGCCTCCTGGAATGAAATATCAGTACCTGACTCCCTGGCCATCTGAAGTCTAATAGGTTGAGCTAGCCCCTCAATAACATTCCTCACCCTCTCTAGATCGGGGGGAGTATCATGATAGCATGTCGGGCTAAAGTGATGAACAGGGTCTCATATTGGGTAACTGTCATAGAGCCTTGCTGGAGATGCTCAAACTGCCTCCAAAGATCCTCCCTCTGAGTAACAGGTAGAAACTTCTCCAAGAACAACTCGGAGAACTGAGCCCAATACAACGGCGAAGATCCAACTGGCCTGGTCGAGCAAAAATCCCTCCACCAAGTCTTGGCGGTACCAGAAAAGTGAAATGTAGCAAAATCAACCCCGTTGGTCTCTACGATCCCCATGTTCCGAAGAACCTCATAGCAACTGTCCAAGTAATCTTGGGGATCCTCTAATGGTGCACCAGTAAAAGTAGTAGGAAATAACATGGTGAACCGGTCCAATCTCCACAAAGCATCGGCATACATAGCTGCCTCCTCGACTGCCTGTGCCACAATACCCGCCTGAGCTGCTCAAGTTGTCTGAGGTGCTGGAGTCTGGAACTGAGAAGCTAACTGCTCTGGTGTACGGGTAGCAGGAGTTTGGGCCTCTCCCCCAGCCTGAGAGACGGCTAGTGCAGTAGGAAGAAGACCGGACTGAGCCACCCTCTCCATAAGGCCCACTAAGCGGACCAGAGCGTCTTGAAGTACCGGGGTGGCAATGAACCCCTCTGGGACAAGAGCTGGTCCGACCGGAACCGTCTGAGCAGGAACTACACCGACAAAATCTACCTGTGGGTCCTCTACTGGGGTTGCTACTCTGGGATGAGCCCTGCCCCTACCTCGGCCTCGTCCTCATCCCCTCGTTGGAGCTGCAACAGGAGGATCGAGCTGCTGAATAGAATAGAATAGAAACTCAGTTAGCATTTAGAACTCAAATTGCAGGACAAAGAAGAAAAGATGTGAAGTTATTCTTAACTTTGCAGCCTCTGGGGGATAAGTACATACGTCTCTGTACTGATCCCTCAGAATCTACCAAGCTTGTCCGTGAATTGTGAGACCTAAGCAACCTAGTGATCTGATACCAACTTGTCACGACCCGAAATTCTCCCGTCGGGACCGTAATGGCGTCTTACGTTGAACCCGATAGACAAGCCAACGTTATGGTTAACCTACTTAATTCCTTATTATTTGGCATTTAAAGAAAAGTAATAAACAAGAACAAATATAAATAAGAATACGGAAGCTATGAAATCCAATAACTTAAGTAATTAATATTACAAAATCCTTAATCAAACCCCCAAGAACTGGTATCACAACTTCACGGACTGTCGAAGAATACTAAAAACAAAGGGTCTGAATGAACATATACAACTGTCTCAGAAATACAAAGAAACGACAAAGAAAGGAAAGAGATAGGAGGTGACGCCAAGGCTTGCGGACGCCTGCAAGACTACCTCAATGTCGCCTGTGGACTGAAGGATACTCCCTCGATCAGTGTCCACCGGGTCCGGTACCGTAATCTGCACAACATAAAGAGGTGCAGGTGTAGAATTAGTACAATCGACCCCATGTACTGAGTAAGTGCCGAGCCTAACCTCGGCAAAGTAGTGACGAGGCTAGGACACGACACATAATAAACACCTGTGCGATTCAATAATATATAACAAGAATAATGGCAGGAAATGAACAGTTAAGTGTAAAACGGGGGAGAACATGCTGGGGACAAGGGGAAAACAAGTACCGAATCACAGAACGAGCAACTATTCTAAGTATCAAAAATAGCACAAGAAGTAAACACATAGAACAAACAAGTACACAGCATCACCCTTCGTTCCTTACGCTCATCCTCACCAAAACAAGTGCACGTCATCACCCTTCGTGCTTTTACTCTCATCCTCACCAAAGCAATAATTAAATAAAAACGGCACGGCATGATCCTTCATGCTCTTACACTCTCATCCTCACAATGCAATAAATAAATACATGGCATCACCTTCGTGCTTTACACTCTTCCTCACCCAAAAAATATAAAGAACAACAGTTTGGCAAGGAAAATTAACAACATGTATCATAATCACAACATCCCGGCAAGGGAACAACAATAGAAACAAATACCGTCCCGGCAAGGGACACAACTATGACCAATCTAGCTCAAGTGTAAAACTTAACAAAATAATCCTCAACCGAACAATTAATCAACGGTGCTCACAACCAAGTATTTCCAACAAATGAATAACCTCCAAAATGAAATCTACTTCATAACACAGTAAATAACGAAGAAAAACACATATATCATAAAGAACGACTCACGGGCATGCTTGACAACAATGCATAAGTACTCGTCACCTCACCTATACATTGAACATGGGATAAACACATAGCACATATGACTCAACACCTATTCCCTCAAGCTAAGGTTAGGCCAAACACTTACCTCGACTCCAAGAATCCAAATCAAGCCTCTAGCACCGCTTTTCCTTTCAAACCCGACTCCAAATCAATCGTATCTAGACATAATTGACCCAATAACATCAATAAATGCTAAACAATTCAATTCCAATGCTTAATTATAGAATTCCCAACATTCTTCCTAAAAATTCAAAAATCAACCCCGGGCCCGCTTGGTCAAAATTAGAGGTTCGGACCAAAACCCAATCATCCATTCACCCACGAGCCCGAATATATAATTTATTTTGAAATTCAACCCCAAAACGAGGTCAAATTCCCAAATAATCTGAAAGCCCTAACTCTACCTAAATCCCTAATTTTCTACCGTTAATTCCATGTTTTTAGGCCTAAAATCTAATGGGTGTTGATAAATATTGAGAAAACGAGGTTAGAATTACTTACCTAAGAGGTTATGGTGGAGGAGCTCTTCAAAAATTGCCTATGGGGTGTGGAGAAGAAGGAGTTTATGAAAAATGGCTAAATTTCCGTATAAGTGTTCTATTTTTTAGACTTAAATATAACTGGGCGATCTTACTCAGTGCGTTCGCAGCACGTGCTCCGCGTTCGCACAGGCTATCCTAACCTACCCTCCGCGATCGCGCCCCAACTGGTGCGTCCGCACATGCTTCGCACCACCCTGCCCCCCCCCCCCAGACCTTTTTAACCCTTTGCGTTCGCTAGTGGTTGATGCGTTCGCATAGGGTTTTCTCCCTATAGGTCCGCGTTCGCACCGGTAGGGTCGCTTTCACATAGTGTATAGTTTACCTAGACCCCCAGACCCCACACTACCCTGTGCGTTCGCACTCCCATGAGTGTGTTCGCATAGGGCAATTACCTGGACACCAGCAACAACAATTACACACCAGATTTTTACCAAGTTTTGCACTCCGATTATGCACACAACCTCAAAAACATCCTACTGACTTATTCGTGTAATTAAACCACCAAAATAACATAAAAAACAACGAATTACACCTCAAAATTAATGAAATACTTCAAAACTTCTTAAACTTTCAAATTTTGCATTTAAGGTCCTAATCACGTCAAACGGAGTTTCTTACCAAACTTCACAGATAACACATATAAATCATATTGAACCTGTACCGGGCTCCGGAACCATAATACGGGCCCGATACCACAGGTTTTACATAAATTTTATTTTCAAAAACCTTTATATTTTTCAGAAAATAATTTTCTTTAAAAATTCATTTCTCGGACTTGGGACCTCGGAATTCGATTCCGGGTATACGCCCAAGTCTCATATTTTCCTACGGACCCTCCGGGACTGTCAAATCACGGGTCCGGATCTGTTTACCAAAAATATTGACCAAAATAAACTTTATTCAAATTTCAACACAAAAATATTGATGCACTCGAAAAAATAAATATCTAGCGATAATCCAAGGGATACAATCAGCAAATATAAGAAAAAGAAAGCACCGAGAATTCACTCAAACATCCAATAATCAACCAATACAAACATGAAAAATATATAGCTTACTAACATACATCTTTTATAAAATAACTTAAATGAAAAGAAGAAAAGATATTTTATTCAAATTTCTCAATTAAATAATAACAAACCCCTAGAAGTTCTTAAATAGTACTTGCAAAAAAAATATTTTATAAGAGATAAAATTACTCTACAAAAGCAAATCAATAGTTGTAGTGTATGCAATCCTTTTTTCTAGCACCTATGGGTATAAGTTCATGATTTAAATTTTAATAGCTTTAAGGATTAGAGAATCACGATCTAACACCTACTCCATCCAAACTGATCTTTTTACACACAAATAAGTTGATCTAAATTCATCATATAACAAAGCCAGAATAACTACTACTTTCAAAAAAGACAGGCTTCTATTTTAATAACTGATATAAAATCCCGAAAAAAATGCAACTTTCACTACTTAAAAATCAAAGAAGATTAAATTATTACCAAATCCAAAAGACAACTTGAACTTGGTATAATTTCAAGACGATATTCATTAAGAAAGAATGAAGTTTACTATAATGAAATCAACAGGAAAGAGTTCCTTCATAGCAAAGATCTTTAAGTTTCTAGCAGTGGATGTTCACGTAGAAAAATCACAATACTTCAATAATAAGACTCAGTTTATATAGCCAGAAGAAATTGTTCTGAAAATGAACACAAAATACAGCAAAACATTCCACGAGCATAAACAACTACCAACATGATAATTCAAAACACAAACTTTTCTCAACCCTCAACACTCAATCTATTAAGCTAGCTAATTGAATTGACCCAGAGATTTTAAGTTCAAAATTATAGTCTCCCTAAAACAAGAAAGCAAACAGCAATTAATTAAAAGCGCTATCTTAAGTTATCTTATTTAAATCAATTCAATTATCTTACAGCAAAATAAAAAAAGATTAGAAAGAGATTTGAGAAATAGTATGATTTTAGTAGCTATCATGAATGATAGTCCCATGAGACGAAATTTTCACCATCTTCCTTAATAAACACATATGTAAAAACATAGGGAAAAAGCTATTCAATGGCAGTCACCACATTCGAAACAAACAAGACCTTGTAGAAAGCGCTAAAGTCTGACATGGTTTTAAGCACAAAGAATGCTTAAACAATAAAATATGAGATTTAGCGAAGAAAGGTGCAAATAAAGGGGGGAAATTGAGTTGGGTTTTTAGGTATAGAGTCAAAAAGGTTCAATCTTTCTGTTGTCATAACCATTGAACCCTAAATTCTAAAATATAGAGATAGAGATACAACAACAATAACAACAACAACCCAATGAATTTTTACAAGTGGGGTCTGAGGAGAGTGGTGTGTACGCATACCTTATCCCTACCCCAGAGAGTAGAGAGGTTGTTTCTGATAGATCCTCGGCTCAAGAAGACGAAAAGAGACAATATATCAGTACCATCAACAGTAATCATAGGNGGACCCTAAATTCTAAAAGATAGAGATAGACATAGAAAGTGTATAAAGAGATATAGAAAAATATAGAATTAGAAATAAAGAGATTAATCAAAATTGTACTACAACCTACAAAGAATTTTGTTTGTTGAAGGCCAAAATGCAATGTTAGGTTTTCTTACTCCTGGAACTTTGCAAAGCTTATGGAAGAGTCCTAATTTGAAGTCAAAATTACAATGATATTCGTGGTATTATTTTAAGAAAACTTGAATTGGTAAATTATATAGGAGGAGAAATATTTACAGCGAAAAATAAATTAGAAGGAAGAGAAAAAGTAAAAACAAAATTTTTGTGGGATATTCTCTTGAATTGCCACTAAGAATATACTTATTGCTGACTAATATTATTTGGCCACTAATATTTTACCTTTACAATATACTTTAGCGGAAATTAAATTATTGCCACTAAATAATTGCCGCTAATGCCACCATCTGTTGTAGTGATTGGAAGCTATCATAGTTAGAAGGGACGACAATCCTAAGGACTCCTCAAAAATACATCATCGGGCTGATAGAGCTTGAGGAAATCAAACCATACTTGCCCTTGCGGGTTCTCAGACAGTTCGGTATGATCCACGATTTGCCTCAACGGACGAGGACTCGCTATATGAGGACGAGTAAAACAGTCAGATTCTAATCCCAAGGATAAGAAGGCTACAAGAAGAGTGGAACGATCTGGTCACTATGCCAATGCGTCAAAACTCTTGCCCTCCAGAGTATTAAGTCTGGATCAACAAGGAGGACAAGCTAGCCCGACTAAGCATATAGGGTATAGCCTGGCTGGAGAGCACAGTGGCTACTTTGCAAATCTACAATGAGATTCTGCCATATTACCTTATGATTACCTCGATGCACCATCAAGTGGTCCCAGGATCGATTGATCACATGTTGCCACCTGCTGATGACGATGACCGGGTAGTGGAGTGCATCCAGATAGAATCGTAGTCATATGCAAAGGGAAATCTAAGAGAGGAGTTGGAGTTCAACGACGATGAAGAGGAGTTTGAAGAAGATCCGGAGGAAGAGCCAGAAGACGAAGAGGAGATGGGGAATGATTCCGGTGATGGTTCCTAGAAGTTGGTTGATTTCCCCTCATTTCCCAATTTGTATCCTTATCCCCAGTTTTCTTATTTTCCTAATGGGCGAGTTGTTTAAGCCCATGCGGTTCCATGAATATCAGAAACTATGTTGTAACCTTTGTTCCCACATATCTCAATCCAAATATTATTAATAAAAATAAAACTTGCTACAGAGCAAAATGTGTCAAGTTTAATTGTTTGTCAAACATTCACGATTCATGCCCACCTCCGCCGCTGAGAGGGCCCACCAATTCTTGGAAAATGCATTTCCTTACGTGAATTAATTGCTCTTATTATCTTCTACTTGTACAAATGAAGAAACTGCTTTCTGTTTCTTTTTCTTTCTGTAACGACCCGACCAGTCGTTTTGCGTTATAGGACCCTGTTCCCCTAAATGAGACTTCCCGTAGTGGCTTTTTATGATTTATGACCTGTGTTTATGGGTGGATCAGGATTCGGAAGAGTTTAGAGTAGTATAGAAACACTTAGCTCCTTAAGGTTGGCCTGTAAGGCCAAGTTTGACTTCGGTCAACGTTTTGAGTAAAAGACCTCGGAATCGAGTTTCGACAGTTCCGGTAGCTTCATATGATGATTTCGGACTTGTGCGTGTGTCTGGAATGGGTTTTGGGTGACCCGGGAGCGTTTCGGCGCCAAATAGTGAAATAAGAGCTTCCTCAAGTTCAAATTGAGGTTTAGAATATGCTTTTGTGTTATCGAGGTCCGAACGGAATTCCGAGATCGGGAATAGTTCCGTTATATCATTTAGGACTTGCTTGCAAAATTTGGTGTCTTTCCGAGTAGAATAGGTAAGTTCGACTCATTTTTAGTGAATTCAAGAACTTAAAGTTCTTAAGCTTGATTCTAGGGGTTTTGAGGTGTGATTTTGAGTTTAAGCATTGTTTTGAGTGTTCCGAAGGCTCGAGCAAGTCCGTATTATGATATGGGACTTGTTGGTATATTTGGACGGGGGCTTGGGTGGGCCCAAATGCCATTCGGGCATCAAACGAGGCCAAAATCCAGCAGCAATAGCTGCAAGTGCACCAGGTCTGGTGTGACCGCACCTGCGGTTGTCCAGTTGCAGGTGCGAGACCGCTCCTGCGGTCCTTGCTTCGCAGGTGCGGCCCCAGGTGAGGCTGCCCAATCGACGCAGGTGCGGACCAAAATCCGCAGAAGCGGAGCCGCTGGTGCGGACTCCGTTCCGCAGGTGTGAGCCCAGGCTCCTTGCCCCTCCTCAGGTGCAAGCCCAGAAGCGGAAACCTGTAGGCAGAGAGGTATTTTAAAATACGGGAAAGAACCATTTTACTCCATTTCTTTCCTGCATAGTCGACCTTGAGAGCTTGGAAAAGAGCCAAACGACCTAGCTACTGAAGGTAAGTGATTTCTACTCTAATGTTAGTTTAATACATGAATTTCTAGGTAAATTAACCTCCTAATTAGTGAAATTCAAGTGTTAGAGTAAAAACCTAGGGCTTAACAAAATTTGGGAAATTACCCACTAACTAGCTATGAAATCATGTAAAAATCATATATTAATGATCCTTAGGTTATGGGTAAGTGTTCCCTTTGAAAATTTTCGGAATCCGAGCATGTGGGCCCGGGGGTGTATTTCGGGATTCTTCAAAGTAAGTTGAAATAACTAAGTAAATAGGGGAATTTTATGCCTTTGAGTATAAATTAATGTATTTATGCATCATTTGACTAGTTTCGAGCCCTAGGGAGACGAGTTTGGAGTTTCGGGCGCATTTTTGACGCGAAAAGTAGGCTCGGCACGAGGTGAGTCTCCATTCTAACCTTATAAGGGGGAAATGTCCCCATAGGTGATTACAAATGATTGCTTGTCCTTATTTGCGGGGGGATACGCACGCACGAAGTGACGAGAGTTCGTGCGTAGCTACTATTATGCATGTCGGGTCGTTTAGGATTCACGAGCATGCTTTATGTGTTGTATCCGTGATCTTGTATGTGGACTAGGTAGTCTAATATCCTTGAATTTCATATATGAAGGCCTAGGAGGAAATGTTTCGAAGGTTGTATTTTTGAATCCCTTTTCTGCTAGTAAGACCCATGTTAATTATCTGAAATCCCTGAGGATTATGTATATGTATGAGGGAACCCGAGTCGCATGTATGATTTGCGAGCGGGGTAGCCCTAGCATTATGTTAACCGGGTCGTAGGTTCAATTCGCTAGCGGGGCAGATAGATGCATCTATGGTTCGGGCCGTTCGACCATCGGCAATGCATATTTACTTTTGACGTCGTATCGGTCGTACGTTCACGACCTGTTATATGTTTGATAATTTATGAGAAGCCCTGTAATTATGACTGTTGATTTTATGAAAGAGAGAAGGTTACATAGCTTGTATGCCATGGAAAGGGATAACGTGAGGGTACTAGAGAATGTTATCTGATGCTCAGTTCCTTATTACTGTTCATTACTTCTATTACTGTTAGCATGTATTTATTGCATATTGTCTGCCCCTAGTAAGTATCACGTCGACCTCTCGTCACTACTTCTTCAAGGTTAGGCGGGATACTCACTGGGTACATATCTGTTTAGGTACTCATGCTACGCTTCTGTACTTAATTGTACAGGTTCTGAGGTTGGTGCATCTGGTTATCAGACCGGAGCTTGATCTTGAGAGTATATTTTGGGCCTGACTTCACGGTGAGCTGATTCCCTTGGCGATTCTCAGCAGCACTATTGAGTTATATTTTATTAAGTCTCGTTTGCTTCTTTCAGACAGTAGAACAGTTGATTTCATCTTTTGTGTATTCTACTAGTTCGCCTGTAGACTTGTGACACTAGTTCCTGGCACACACGTAGTAGACTTTATATTTTTTGAACTGTATATATATTGGTTCACGATCCTTGTGGCTATATTTATTTAAGTTGGCTAATTTATCCGTTTCCACTTAAACGTTTTAAGCTTAAAATTTGGTAAGTGTTGGGATGTTTTATCAAATAAGGAAATTTCACTAGTAAACCAATTGTTGGCTTGCCTGACCCCGGTATAGGGCGCCATCACGACCTGGGTTAGGATTTTGGGTCGTGACAACATGGTATCAAAGCTCTAGGTTCACACAGGTCTCACGAGTCACGGGCAGACCCATTAGAGTCTTGCGGATCGGTACGGAGACGTCTATACTTATCTTCAGGAGGCTATAGGGTGTTAGGAAACCTCTCTTTATTCATATTCTATCGTGCAGTCGATGGTATACTAGGTCTCGCTTTTCTATTCTCTCACATATGGTGAGTATGCGCGCAGCCGACGTTCTAGACCCGGGAGATGCCGCTATCCCCATCGTTCGAGGCCGTGGCAGAGGCCGAGGAAGGGCACCAGCAAGAGGTAGGGTACGAGGGCGTCCGAGAGCTATTCTAGTTGCACCCTTAACAGAGGATCATATTATAGAAGAGCAGGGTGAGGTGCCCCTAGTAGATCCTGCTCCGGTGGACTTTATGATTGCACCAGGCTTCCAGGAGGTCATGGGCCGTATGATGCGCTTCATGGATACTATGGCCCAGGCTTGTTTATTTCGGGCGGATCTTGCCACATCTCAGGTGGGAGAGGGGGTCCAGACCCTACTGCCTAGGCTGCAGGTCATACAACAACAGTATCAGACCCCGGGTACACTGCCCGTGGGCGGGGCCTAGCCTGTCGCAGCAGCACCTGAGCCTAGACCAGCTGCGGACGACGATCCACAGAAGTTATTGGATAGATGCACCATATTGCACCCTCCTGTCTTCGGGGGTGAGCGTGGTGAGGATGCCGAATACTTCATTGACAGGTGCAGGGTCAGACTGCACAACATGAGGATATTGGAGTCCCATGAAGTCGACTTCACTACTTTTCAGTTGGAGGGCAGGGCCCGCAGATGGTGGCAGTCCTATATCCTTGGCAGACCGGCAAGTTCTCCTCCTATAATTTGGTAGCAGTTTACCCGGATATTCCTGAACAGATACATTCCACCCTCTGAGAGGGAAGAGCTGCGGTACCAGTTTGAACAGCTGGAGCAGGGTCCTCTGTCAGTGACAAACTATGAAGCTAGGTTTTCTGAGCTGTCTCGTCACCCACTCATGATACTTCCTACAGAGACTAAGAGAGCGCAGAGGTTTGTAGCCAGGTTACATCTAGGCATTAGGGCCAACATGGAGCGAGAGGTGGAGATGGGGACTCCTTAGCAGCAGGTGGTAGAGATTGCTCGCAGGATCGAGGGGTATCAGTCGAGGATCAGAGAGCAGGTGTAGTAGGATAAGAGAGCCAGATTCTCCGGTGATTTTAGAGGCGCCCCAGCTAGGGGCAAAGGTCAGTTTGGTAGGGGCCAGCCCAACAGGCCCCCATATTCAGCACCCCCACCACCCTCGCGTGGTGCTCCAGTGAGGCCTTATTTCAGTGCCATGCCAGAGGGTTCTCACCATCCTTAAGCTATTCAGAGTCCTTCTTCAGGGCAGCAGGACATGGCACCGAGGGGGTGTTATGAGTGCGGGGATCCATGCCATTTCAATAAGACATGTCCCAAGTTTTGGGGCAAGGCAGTACAGGAAGGTTATCAGCCTATGAGTCCAGCACCAGTAGTCCGACCACCCAAGGGCGGAGGACAGGCTGGTAGGGGTCGTCTTAGAGGTGGAGGTCAGACCGGGGGAGTTCAACCATCTCTTATTCATTTCAGCGGAGGTTAGTTATCCAGTGCTCCATCCATATTCTATGTTATTCCGGCCCGATCAGATGCAGTGGCCTCAGATGCCGGGATCACAGGTATCATTTCAGTATGTGGTAGAGAGGCATCAGTGTTATTTGATCCAGGATCCACTTATTCATATGTATCCACCATATTTGATTGTTTTCTGGATGTTCCTCGCGAGTCCTTGGATACTCCTATTTATGTGTCCACCCCCGTGGGCGATTCTGTGGTGGTAGACCTGATTTATCGGTCTTGTATGGTTACATTTTGTGGGTTCAAGACCAGAGCGGACCTCTTATTGCTCGATATGGTTGATTGTTATTCTAGGCATGGATTGGCTATCTCCTTATCATGTTTTTCTAGATTGCCATGCCGAGACAGTTACTTTAGCCATGCCCGAGATGCCTTGGCTGGAGTGGAGAGGTTCCTCAGTTAGTGCAGCCAGTCGAGTTATTTCCTTCCTGAAGGCTCGACATATGGTCGAGAAGGGTTGTTTGGCCTATCTTGCTTATGTGCGGGACACCACCGCCGAGTCTCCGATGATTGATTCAGTTCCAATAGTTTGGGAGTTTGCAGATGTATTCCCTTCAGACCTTACAGGTATGCCTTCGGATCATGATATTGATTTCGGTATTGACTTGGCTCCGGGCACCCAGCCTATATCTATTCGCCCGTATCGTATGGCTCAAAAAGAATTGAAGGAGAATCTTGAGGAGTTGTTGGCTAAGGGGTTTATCAGGCCGAGTGTATCGCCTTGGGGTGCTCCAGTGCTATTTGTGAAGAAGAAGGATGGGTCTATGCGGATGTGTATTGACTACCGCCAGTTGAACAAGGTCACAATTAAGAACAAGTATCCATTTCAGCGTATCGATAATTTGTTTGACCAGTTGCAGGGTGCTCGGGTGTTTTCTAAGATTTATTTGAGATCGGGGTATCATCAGCTGAAGACTCGGGACTCGGATGTTCCGGAGACTGCTTTTCGTACGAGGTATGGCCATTATGAGTTCCTGGTGATGTCCTTTGGCTTGACTAATGCCCCGAAAACATTCATGGACTTGATGAATAGGGTGTCCAGGCCGTATATTAATTCTTTTGCCATTTTCTTTATTGATGACATTCTGATTTACTCACATAGCCTGGGTGAGCACGAGCAGCATTTGAGAGTTGTGCTCCAAACATTGCAGGAACAGAAGCTATATGCTAAGTTCTCCAAGTGTGAGTTCTGGTTGGATTCCATGGAATTCTTGGGACATGTGGTATCCGGAGAGGGTATCAAGGTTGATCCTAAGAAGTTTGAGGCAGTTCAGAGTTAGCCACGACCTACTTCAGCTACAAATATCAGGAGCTTCTTGGGTCTAGCAGGTTATTATCGCCGATTTGTGGAGGGCTTTTCTTCCATTGCATCCCCATTGACTAGGTTGACTCAGAAGAATGCCCCATTCTGATGGTCCGACGAGTGTGAGTCGAGCTTCGAGAAGCTCAAAATTGCATTGACCTCAACACCATTCTGATATTGCATTCCGGTTCTGGGATGTATACAGTATATTGTGACGCTTCACACGTTGGTTTGGGGTCTGTGTTGATGCAGGAGGGGAGAGTTATTGCTTATGCTTCTCTCCAGCTAAAGGTTCACGAGAAGAACTACCTTGTGCATGACTTGGAGTTGGCGGCAATTTTTCATGCTCTTAAGATTTGGAGGCACTACTTGTATGGGGTGTCCTGTGAGGTTTGTACAGACCATCGCAGCTTGCAACACTTATTCAGGCAGAGGGATCTTAATTTGAGGCAGCGCAGGTGGCTTGAGTTGCTGAAGGATTATGATATCACCATTCTTTATCATCCGGGCAAGGAAAATGTGGTAGCATATGCCTTGAGCAGGAAGGCAGAGAGTATGGGTAGTTTGGCTTATATTGCAGCAGAGGAGAGACCCCTAGACTTGGACATTCAGTCCTTGTCTAACCGCCTGGTGAGATTGGACCTTTCAGAGCCCCGCCGAGTCCTTGCACATGTGGTTGCACAATCTTCATTATTGGGAGAGATTAAGGCCCGACAAATTGATGATCCGTGTTTGGCAGAGCTACAGGAGACAATGATTCACGGTGGTGCCAAGGAGGTTACAATGGGCGAGGATGGTGTCCAAAGACTTCAGGGCCGTTTATGTGTTCCTAATGTTGATGGCCTGAGGGAGAGGATTCTAGAGAAGGCACACAATTAACGGTATTCTATTCATCCTGGTGCTACGAAGCTGTATCGTGACTTAAAACAGCATTTCTGGTGGAGGCGGATGAAGATAGACATAGTGGAGTATGTGTCTAGATGTCTTAATTGCCAACAGGTCAAGTATGAGCACCAGAGGCCAGGAGGCATGCTTCAGCAGATGCCCATTCCTGAGTGGAAGTGGGAGCGCATCACTATGGACTTCGTGGTCGGGTTACCTCGTACTTTGTGGAAGGTTGACGTGGTTTGGGTCATTGTGGATAGGTTGAACAAATCGGCGCGTTTCATTCCAGTAGCTACTACTTATAGTCCGGTTGCACGGTGTGCCTGTGTCTATTATATCAGATCGAGGTCCTCAGTTCACCTCGCACTTCTGGAGAGCATTTCATAGTGAGTTGGGCACCCAGATATATCTCAGCACAACATTCCACCCTCATACTGATGGTTAGTCGGAGCGGACAATTCAGATATTGGAGGACATGCTCAGGGAATATGTGATTGATTTTGGAGGTCAGTGGGTCCAGTTCTTGCCTTTGGCCAAGTTTGCTTACAATAATAGTTATCAGTCCCGCATCGAGATGGCTCCATTTGAGGCTTTATATGGTCGGCGATGTCGTTCTCCTATCGGGTGGTTTGAGTCTGGCGAGGCTAAGTTATATGGCACCGACCTAGTGAAGGATGCTTTAGAGAAGGTGAAGTTGATTCAGGAGAGATTTCGTACAGCACAGTCCAGACAGAAGAGTTATGCGGATCAGAAGGCGCGTGGCGTATCATATATGGAGGGAGACAAGGTTTTGTTGAAAGTCTCGCCGATGAAGGGTATTATGAGGTTCGGGAAGAAGGTCAAGCTTAGCCCGAGGTTTATAGGTCCTTTCGAGGTGTTGAGACGAGTTGGAGAGGTTGCTTATGAGCTTGCTTTACCTCCCAGTTTTTCACAAGTTCATCCGGTCTTTCATGTATCCATGCTCCGGAGGTACCACGCCGACTTGTGTCACATGGTTGATTTCAGTACCATTCAGCTGGATGAGAGGTTGGGCTACGAGGAGGAGCCAGTTGCTATTATTGACAGGAAGGATCGACAGTTGAGGTCCAAGAGGATTTCTGTCGTAAAGGTCCAGTGGAGGGCCCAACCAGTCGAGGAGGCGACTTGGGAGTCCGAGCACACTTATTCAACACTTCAGGTATGATTCAGGACCTGTTTGAGCACGAACGTTTGTTTAAGAGGGGGAGAATGTAACAACCCGACCGGTCGTTTTGCGTTATAGGACCCCTTTCCCCTAAATGAGACTTCCCGTAGTGGCTTTTTATGATTTATGACTTGTGGGGACGGGTGGTTTGGGATTCGGAAGAGTTTAGAGTAGTATAGGAATACTTAGTTCCTTAAGGTTGGCCTTTAAGGCCAAGTTTGACTTCAGCTAACGTTTTGAGTAAACGACCTCGAAAACGAGTTTCGATGGTTCCGGTAGCTTCGTGTGTTATTTCAGACTTGTGCGTGTGTCCGGAATGGGTTTTGGGTTATCCGGGAGCGTTTCGGCACCAAATAACGAAATAAGAGTTTCCTTAAGTTCAAATTGAGGTTTGCAACGTGTTTTTGTGTTATTGAAGTTCTAACGAAATTACGAGATCGGGAATAGTTCCGTTACGTCATTTACGACTTGCTGGCAAAATTTGGTGTCTTTCCGAGTAGTATAGGTCGGTTCGCTGCATTTTTAGCGAATTCAAGAACTTAAAGTTCTTAAGCTTGATTCTAGGGGTTTTTATGTGTGATTTTGAGTTTTAGCGTTGTTTTGAGTGTTCCAAAGGCTCGATAAAGTCCGTATTATGATATGGGACTTATTGGGATATTTGAACGGGGGCTCGGGTGGGCCCAAATGCCATTCGGGCATCAAACGAGGCCAAAAACCAGCAGTAATAGCTGTTGGTGCACCAGGTCTGGTGTGACCGCACCTGCGGTTGCCCAGTCGCAGGTGCGAGACCGCTCCTGCGGTCTTTGCTTCGCAGGTGTGGCCCCAGGTGAGGCTGCCCAGTCGACGCAGGTGCAGACCAAAATCCACAGAAGCAGAGGCGCTGGTGTGGACTCCGTTCCGCAGGTGCGAGCCCAGGCTCCTTCCTCCTCCTCCATAGGTGCGAGACCTTTCTCGCATGCGCGAGATCGCAGGTGCGGTCCTCGAGCCGCATGTGCGGAAATCTGTAGGCAGAGAGGTCTTTTAAAATACGGGAAAGACCCATTTTACTCCATTTCTTTCCTCCATAGTCGACCTTGAGAGCTTGGAAAAGAGTCAAACGACCTAGCTACTGAAAGGTATGTGATTTCTACTCTAATGTTAGTTTAATACATGAATTCCTAGGTAAATTAACCTCCTAATTTGTGAAAATCAAGGGTTAGATTAAAAACCTAGGGCTTAATGAAATTTGGGGAATTACCCACTAACTAGCTATGAAATCATGCCAAAACCATATATTAATAATCCTTAGGTTATGGGTAAGTGTTTCCTTCGAAAATTTCCAGAATCCAAGCATGTGGGCCCTGGGGTGTATTTTGGGATTCTTCAAAGTAAGTTGAAATAACTAAGTATATAGGGGAATTTAATGCCTTTGAGTATAAATTAATGTGTTTATGCATCATTTGTCTAGTTTCGAGCCCTTGGGAGACGAGTTTGGAGATTCAGGCGCATTCTTGACCTGGAAAGTAGGCTCGGCACGAGGTGAGTCTCCTTTCTAACTTTTTAAGAGGGAATTGTCCCCATAGGTGATTATAAATGATTGCTTGTCCTTATTTGCGGGGGGCTACGCAAGCACGAAGTCACGAGAGTCCGTGCGTAGCTACTATTATGCCTGTTGGGTAGTTTAGGATTCGCGAGCATGCTTTATGTGTTGTATACGTGATCTTGTATGTGGACTAGGTAGTCTAATATCCTTGAATTTCATATATGAAGGCCTAGGAGGCTATGTTTCGAAGTTGGTAATTTTGAATCCCTTTTCTTCTAGTAAGGCCCCTGTTAATTATCCGAAATCCCTGAGGATTATGTATATGTATGCGGGAACCCGAGTCGCATGTATGATTCGTGAGCGGGGCAGCCCTATCATTATGTTAACCGCATCGCAAGTTCGATTCGCGTGTGGGGCAGATAGATGCATCTATGGTTCGAGCCGTTCGACCCTCGACAGTGCACATTTACTTTTCACGTCGTATCGACCGTACGTTCACGACCTGTTATATGTTGATAATTTATGAGAAGCCCTGTAATTGTAGCTGTTTATTTTATAAAAGAGAGAAGGTTAAATAGCTTGTATGCCATGGAAAGGGATAACATGAGGGTACTAGAGAATGTTATCTAATGCTCATTTCCTTATTACTATTCATTACTGCTATTACTGTTAGCCTGTATTTATTTCATATTGTCTGCCCCTAGTAAGTGTCACGTCGACCTCTCGTCACTACTTCTTCGAGGTTAGGTGGGATACTCACTGGGTACATATATGTTTATGTACTCATGCTACGCTTCTGTACTTAATTGTACAGGTTCTGAGGCTGGTGCATCTGGTTATCAAATAGGAGATTGATCCTGAGAGTATATTTTGGGCCTGACTTCACGGTGAGCTGCTTCCCTTGGCGATTCTCAACAGCACTATGGATTTATCTTTTGCTTAGTCCTGTCTACTTCTTTCAGACAGTAGAACAGTTGATTTCATCTTTTGTATATTCTACTAGTTCGCCTGTAGACTTGTGACACTAGTCCTGACACACACGTAGTAAACTTTATATTTTTGGAGCTGTATATATATTGGTTCACGATCCTTATGGCTACATTTATTTAAGTTGGCTAATTTGTCCGTTTCCACTTAAATGTTTTAAGCTTAAAATTTGGTAAGTGTTGGGATGTTTTATCAAATAAGGAAATTTCACTAGTAAACCAATTGTTGGCTTGCCTGACCCGGGTGTTGGGCGCCATCACGACCTGAGTTAGGATTTTTGGTCGTGACACTTTCATTCTTTTTTTCTTTCATTTCTTAATTTATTATTACTCTCCCAAAGAATGTAGGTTTGTGTCGACCCAAAATTGGCGGAACCACGTACAACTTAAGATCAAAGGGGAAGATATCTGCTAGAGAAAACCCGACTGAACATGCTCTGGTCATAGCCGATAGCAGTCGGGGCAATCAGAAGAGAAGGCGATACGAGGAATGATGAACACCTGACCAGGATGGACCAGGAGATGGAGTCTTTAAGGGAGGAAGTATAGTAAATCTGGGAACTAGCACATCTGGCCGTGACAACGCTCCCTCAACCACCTCGCTTTCCTTCTTTGGATTCAATAACCGACAATTTTCCTTCCACATCACACCAAACCAACAACACCCCAACTTCATAACCCACTACTCAACTCATACCCCCGGTAACCCACGCAAACTCACCAAATTCCCCTATCCACACACCATACTTACCGTGGTACGTTAAAACGCCACAAAACCCACATATTACCACTGACACCCCTCCTCGTGATGAAGTTACTTTTACCACTAACCCAAATTAGCACATACTCGTGGCACAATCAACCGCCCATGAGAGATATGTTCCTCATGTATGTCGTTTGTGAACCTACCTTTACAACGCCTATCACGGTCAGGGTGCCTTATGAGATTGACCAATATGCTGAGATGGAAAGGGTGCCTTATTTGATTGACCAATATGCTAGGCGTAAGGAAGAGGAGTTAGTGTCTGAAAAGCTACAAATCTTGAGAAAAAAACCAAGAACCTCTAAGTCGCTCGGGGAAGTGAAAGTTTGGAATACGAACATCTGTTTATCTATTCGGATGTGGATATGCCAGTAGGGTATAAGCCTCAAAAGTTTGATATCTACGGTGGGACGCGTGAACCCCACGTACATTTGAGCGCATATTGCGACAAGTTAGCTGGAGTGGGAATGAACAAGAAGCTGAGCATGAAGATGTTCATAAGGAGCCTAACGGGATAAACACTTACCCGGTATACTCGACAAGATCCGCAAAACTGGAGAACATGGCAATGTATGGCGGAAGATTTCATGAATCCCTTTTGATTCACCCTAAGATCACTCCTGATAGGTACGTACTGTAAACTTGACAAATAAGCCCTCCGAGTCATTCCAAGAATATGCACGTTGGTGGAGGTCAGAAGCCGCCAGGGCAAAACCTCCGTTGGACGATAGTGAGTTAACCAAGTATTTGATCAGAGCCTAGGAAGGGATATACTGTGAAAAAAGGATGGAAATGATGGGACAAAAATTCTCGAAACTGGTCAACATGGGAGATTCTTTTAGAAGAAGGATCTGGCAAAGTAAAATCCATTATTGCACTGCAAGCTGCTAGCAAGGCAATCTAATCAGGGTCAATCGGTAGTGGAAAGAAGAAAAAAGAAGAAGTCTCAGCAGTCGTCCCATACTATCAACCCAACCCACATCATGGAAACACTTCCTATTCCCCAAACAACCATTCACCACCACTCGCTTACACTCCGGTCTATAACACCTAGCCATAATACCACCCCAACCTCAATATAACCCTCCTCGAGCCAACAACAACCCGAACCCACAACGACCATATGCTCCCGTCCAAACCACTACCCACCGAAGCCGACCAACTTATGCACCACACCCTCGTCCCGATTTTTAAGAGAGGGGTCCCAACAATTACACCCTAATTGCTGAGCTTCTAGCCCAATTGTTAAGAGCAGGATTGATACATCTAGTGGAAGGAAGGGTTCCTGAGTGTCCCTCTAAGTATTTTGATACAACCAAAAGGCGCGTGTACCATTTTAACGTGCATGGGCATGATACTGAAGATTATTTTGAGCTAAAAATTGAAATTGAAACACAGATCAAGAGCGGAGACATTCAGTTTCATTCTGTCTCCGCCCAATGTGAATCGCAATCCACTACCAAATCACTAAAACCAGGGGGTCAACATGATCACATTGGACGAAGATGATTTGAAAGGAACTATTGTCACAATAGGAAATGAAGAAGCCGCAAAGATCCCACCTCAATTGACTCCAATGATCACAATTCGAATGAGACCCATGGTGATGGTTGAGACTTATAAGCAACAACCTGCCATTTTTATAGGTGACGAGAGAGTCGGGAATACAAAATTATCCCATGGACATACCAGCAAAAGGGGAAGACCAAGATGAAAGACTCCGCAGAAGCCCTCGGTATGATTAGGTCAGGGAGGTGTTACGCTCTTAAAGTTGCAAATAGAGGGAATTTGGGAAGAGAGAAGATTTAACGAAGGAACATAACAGACCCAGAAGCCGCATAATTCTGGAAGAGAATGTCGACCAAAGAGTACTTCGTGGAGGAGCAGCTGAAGAAAACTCTGGCGCAAATATAAATTATGGACATGCTAATGAGCTCCGAAAGTCATAAGGATTCCCTAATGAAGGTAATAAGTGGGGTAAGTGTGCCAAGAAACACCACCAGTGAGGCGCTAGCTGCAACAATCGGGAAAATTGTTGAAGAACATATGATCACTTTCAGAAGAGACGAACTTCCTGTCGAAGGCGTAAGTCACAACAAAGCTCTTCTTATCACTGTCAAATGTGGCGACAAGGTGGTGTCCCGAGTTCTGGTTGATGAAAGGTCAGGAGTCAATATCTGCCCGCTCTCTACTTTGTAGGAGTTGGGAATCCATCTGAAGGAAGTCAAGGAAAGCCATGTAAGGGTAAGGGATTTCGATGGTTCACAGAAGGATTTTATTCGAGAAATTTTTTTGGCTTTGGAGACCGGGCCAGTTGAATTTCCCATATTGTTTCATGTAATGGATATGTATTCCTCATACAACTTGCTGCTAGGAAGGCCCTAGATACACATGGAAGGGGCCGTCCCATCCACCCTACACCAATGCATCAAATTTGAGTGGTGATGTTAGGAGATCGTGGTCCATGGAGAATGGGGAAAATCAACTTATTTGGAGCACGATGTCTCGTTAATTGAAGGACTAGTCGAGGTTGCTTTCTATGTAGTTGAAATTATGCAAGCCACCAAAATAGAAGAGACTGAACAAAACTTGGGAATGTAGTCACAGTATAGATCCAAGATGGCTATGAGGGCGATAATTAAATATGGATATAGACCAGGAACCAGACTAGGAGCTAGGTTAGATGGGAATAGAGTTATTGACCGTAATGGGCAGAAGGGAAGGGTCGACATATGATATCAGCCTCCGGTGGGGAAAACTCATACCTTTAGGTCAGGAAAAAAGGTTTGGGTACCAAAGCATGTTTCTGGTACGGGCCAGAGTTCAGCACCAGAAGATGATATCATCAATGGAACGGGAAGGTTGTTCGTGAATATGATGAAGATTGTTGTGACGGAACTAACATCAAGATACCGACCATCAGGGATGCTGAACCATGATAGAAGCGGCGGAATTGGACCGCTAGTCCATCTTTGGTTCACTGGGAGTCTTGGTAGTGTAGAGCTATAAAAGTTTTCTTTTGAAAGAACACAGTCAATTTAGGCATGCAGCGTGTCTATAACGTTTTATCAATTGCCTCTTTTGAACACTTATACGTTCCTCTTTTTGACGAAACAAAAAGAATCGTTTTCTTTAAATATTGAGATCTGCACAAAAGATGTGCAAAAGCGTAGCATGAGTACACCACAACAACACGCAGTAAGATCCAAGACTAACCTCGGTAGAGTAGTTACAAGGTCAGGTCAATGCCTTACAGGAATAAATATGAAATAGGACGAATAATATAATGGTGCAATAATTATAACAATATAAATTAAACAGGTAAGGAATATGCCAAATTTGCTACACAGAATCAAGGCAAATAATCCATCATGGAAGAAAACAAGAAATCTAAGGCAAGGAAACAATAAAACGAAACACAAGTGAAGTAATAGAGAAGTACCAACAAGAGTCACTACCGAGGTACCGCCTTGTAGTCTCAAATTGTAACGACCCGGTCGGTCGTTTTGAGAGTTAGAGTCCCGATCCCCTATTAACTGCTTTCCCCGAACCTATTTCTTCTATTGTGTCTTGCCGGGAGGGAGGGGGTTCATTTTAGGTTTTGGAGCGAACTGAGACACTTAGTCTCTTAATTGGAAGCTTAAGTTGGAAAAGTCGGTCGGATGACGACTTGTGTGTTAACAACCTCGGATTTGAAATTTTATGGTTCTGTAGCTCTGTTAGGTGATTATGGACTTAGGAGCGTATCTGGAATGTAATTTGGAGGTCCATAGTAGAATTAGGCTTGAATAGGCGAAAGTTGAAATTTTGGCGATTTTGGTCGGTAGTGGAAATATTGATATCAGGTCCGGAATGGAACTCCCGAAGTGGGAGTAGGTTCGTAGTAATATTTTTGACTTTTGTGTAAAATTTGAGGTCATTCAGACGAGAATTGATATGTTTCGACGTCGTTTGTAGAGTATAGAAACACTACTTGAAAATGACAGATTTTCGACGGCCAAAACGGTCGAAAATCGGTCGGAAATCACACATTTCTGACTACTTTCCGGACCAAAATTGGTCGATCGGTGATTTTCGACCAAAGTGGTCGCAAATTTCAAAAGGTCAGACAAATAAAATTGATAATTAAATTTTATTTAATTTCCGACGAAATTCGTCGGAAATTTGTGAATATATATTTTTGTTTTCAACTTTCCGACCGAAATAGTCGGAAATTAATAATTAAAAATTTTATTTTATTTTATTTCCGACGGAATCCGTCAATTTTTTTTGAATAATAACTTCTTGTAAAAACATTTCGACCAAATCGGTTGGAAATCTGGGAATTTATGGTTAAATTTGGGCAGTTGTCCGACCGTTTCCGTCGGAATTCAGTCGGAATATTTTGTAAAACTGGACAGAACTGTGCCCAATTTCGAGCTACACCACCTGTCAAACTAGTACCAACAAAAAATAGCAACTAACAGATACTGCAAGCTACGATGGTCGGTGAAAATCTCACACTGCACTCCATACAGATAATGTCG
>ML294562.1:0-19387 GCA_005239495.1 Nicotiana undulata
ACTCGATCAAATACAGTATCGAGTGCCAGTCGTGCCTCCCCTAGTTTGGGGGCGTGACACCCTGCTCCAGATATTCTATCCTTTCATTGGAGGTGATGGCCATCTCCCTCTATTCATCGATCAATCTCATGTTTGTCTCATGTATCTCCTGATGTTCGGCCTCGGAGTCATGAATCCTCTTGCGCAATTTGTTGTATTTTACTTGGGTCTCAGCATCTTCGTCTATGACCCTATTCCCCTGACCGATTCCTGGCTTAACTATCCTAGCTAGGCTGTCCTCTAACCATGTGGGGTAGAAGGGTGCATGTCCCGCATGATACCTGTCTGGCTCGATGGCGTCCTTCTCCACAATAATCTTGGAGTGCCACATATGCTGAGCCTGACATTTGTAAGGGATGTCGTCATCTTGAAAATCCGCCTGGAAATGACTCACTTTGCAACCCGCGGTATGATATGCTTCCTGCTTGCTTGTCTCATAACCCTGATGGGAACATAAGGGTATATTACCGTTAACACGATCAGTACCAAGTGAGGAGCGTCCCTAGACCTGATGATGAACTCGCCAATAGGGAACCATTCAAACATCCACTAGACCTAATCCTCAGTCAAATTTTTGAAGAACTCTACCCATTCCTTAGCACTTTCTGGTTGAGCAAAACCTGTCCGGGATATAAGTCATCCTCTTAGGGTGATGGAAGACTATATGATCATTCCACTCCCTTCGTGGAAACTCTTGACGTTATTGACCCTTTTGGAGATGCTTCAATAACCAAAGCTGCAGCAACAAATTGCAACCTTCGAAATATTTGAACCCGTTCTGGCAGCGGTCCAAAGCCCGGTAGATGTCAGCTATAATCATAGGACTATGGTGTTTGTTTGTCCCTCGATTCCTTCCATTAAAGTTTTGGTTACCATAGCCAGTCTGATGTGGATTCTGTCCCCTTTCATTGGGAACACTATCATACCCAGGAAGCAAACACCGAACACAAAAACTCTGCGGTGAATATGACCCAAGGAAATGATAGAGAAATCATCATGGAAAATACGGTAGGACTTTCTATGACCGTATCGTTCATACAAGTAGTCAAAGGGTATATAAGATTTATTTAAGCACTCCAAATCAGCGTTCTTTTTCAGACCCATAATCTTTAGGAATCCCCTACCAGTGTGATTTCTAGTACCAATAAACTAGGGTTGTCCCAAGGTAGCCCAGCTAACCCCCCCTATTTCTTCTAGGAGCGGGGTCATTTCTATGTTCTCAAAGCGAAACACAGACCTTTCACTATCCTAGAACATTGTTGCAGCTTCAATCAACATATTGTTTGGCTGGATGTCTAACAGGGAAGGAAAATTTCCCAGAACCTTCTTCACATGTTTCTTGTCACTTGAGGAAAGATCTTCCCACCAATCCAATAGCAGTGGTCATATATTGCGGACCATGCCGAACCTGAGGACTTTGTGCCTCATTTTCTGCAAAACAAATAAGGTTAGGCCTTTTTCCCACTCCTGATTCGACTATTTGTACATCCATGGTTAGCATATTTGCACTTAGTTCTCCAAAAGTAATGCACAAGATGTGGTTGCATCCGTTGGGATTATGGAAACCCTGGTGGACTTTTGGACAAGGTTTGTCTTAAAGGGTTATTATGTGGACAACATATTAACCCAGATAAGTTTGACCATGATGCATGTACAGTTATAATCAGAGTACGGTTGTTATGGGGGTCTAAACTGGTACCCTCAAGTGGACAACTTGAGGGGGAAAGGCACGGAACCGTCGATTGCACCGATGATCGACTAGTTTTACCGCAAATAAGCCTTTCTGAATTTAAAGGGTGATATATAGGAAGAGCGCAACCACTCATCAAGCGTTTCTATATGATTGATTACGCACGAGTGGAATATGATGTTGAGCATGATTTATGCAACAGTAAATAGCATGTTGTCACGTATTTGCATTTTAGAAAAATAATAAAGGCGGTATTTAATAATTTAAAGACGTTTTAGAAAGAAAACAAGGAGACAAGTCAGTTTCGTAGTAAAGGAAATCATAAATGCTTGAAAATAGACAATTAAGTTCACATAAAGGGAAAGGGAAAGGGTGCACATGTATCAACAGAATAAAGCATGCTTGGACTAATTCACATAAACAAGTTTGTCATGGTAAGAGCCTAATAATACCCAGCAGAGTCGCCATGCTGTCGCGCTTCCTTTTTCCTCGCGGAGTCCAGGTTTCAACATTTTTTGGGACAACTCGTTTCCTTTTGGGAAGGGGCATGGATTTTGAAGAGTCGCCACCTAACGGATATAAGGTGCGTTAGAGCACCTAAGAGCAAGTAGCTCATAAACTGGTTTACATTAACAGAGATTGGGTAAGGGATCGAAATTACCTTGAGGGGAAAGTGTTTGGCACCCCTCGAGGTCCACAACGGTGGGTCCCAGCCAAACTCAATTTAAGAGAATTAGTCATAAAGCAATTTTGAACAAATAAAGATTATTTTAAAACGAGAATAAAGGGGGTCCTAAGTTTATTAGCCTATAGGATCACTTCTGTGCAATACTCAGTAACCTTCCTCAAATAGAGGTGTTACACGTAGCATTAGCGCACATGTCATCATATCCTTTACTACCCAATTACCCTCCCCTTAATTATTTTCTAAGCGCTCTAATAGCATCGAATACGTAACCTATGCATGCATTTCCGTCCCTTACCTATGGCCCTGGAGGTGCTTAGGACCTTTGTTTAAGGTGGTTCTAGACTCACATGTGGTGCTTAAAAGAGAAAAACTAAGCGAAAGACAAAAGCAAATTGGACTATCACATAAAGATCACTTAAGAGGGCTAATATTTACCTCCACAAATAAACAAACAATTGAACGCCTATTAGACAAAGCAGTTTTAGTGATTTAAAGATCCTATAGCAGGATATCTGGATGAGCGCAAAAAAACAGAATATGCAGCAATTTCATGAAGGCGAGGCAGTGAACACCTAACAGTTTGCCTACTGGTCTTTTGTCGTTTATTGAATCTGGGCACGTTTATAAGCAGTCAAACAAACAGAGTTTTAAACTTCAGCACTTTAATTAACCTACAAGCTTGCCTAGGTGATAACCGGGCAGGATCCTATATACATGGTATCTAAACGTTAATCAGACCATAACTATAAACCATTGATTGATTTTTAATAGGCAGATTTTATCTGTTTAGACCCTATAAACATGATTTCTATGTGCTGAAAATGCTCACAAGTGTTACTTCATGACACAGAAACTGATTTTACAAATTTATATCTACAAGCATGATATCTAAGTGTTGAAACTGTTTTTATACTTATTCCTTATAGGCATGACGGTTAAGTGATGAAACTGATATGTTTTTCCTATAGGCATGATATCTAAGCGAGTGCAACAAAAGGTCCTAGAAACATGACTTCTAATGCACACATGAAGGTTTGAGAACATGATTATTAATGCAGAATTGATAAATGACCTAAAAATAGGATTTCTAGAATGAAAAATAGAAATTTAGGACAAATAATGACATGAGTCCTATAAACATAGTTTCTAATGCATATAAATAAAATCATAATAACCCTTAGGCATGATTTCTACCCGAATATGATAAAGATATATATTACAGACCAGTGTCAATGAATTACCTAATGGAAATCACTATACTATAGAAAGCCTGGAGAGGCCCAAAAGATAAACCTGGAAACCAGGCCTTCAACCAAGTCTGATGCTCAATAGGCAGTCCATAATACACCAAATGGGCTTCTGGTGTGTCAAAGTTCCTAAGGGCCTCAGGGACCCCGGGCAATTCTCACACCATAACCTTTTCAAAGAAATAATTTTTGTGAACAAGTTTGGAAAAGCCAGCCCCAGTGTGTCAGAGTTCGGAGGAGTCTCAGGACTCCTAGGCAGTGCTCACACTGGAGGGGCAGGACCCTAAGTGTCTAAGAGTAGGAGTTGAAAAATAGCATATGAAAATAAGAGATAGTTTTAGGAAAACAGTTTGGATCTTAGAAAGGAATAGGAACAAACAGAGTCATTTCAGCGCTTTGAGTTCAAACAAAGATTCCAGCAGTCAAACAATAGACAGAACAAGATCACAATTACTTCAAACAAGGTTTCACATTGCCTAGGATTGACTTAGTTCATTAGTTATCACTAGGTGAGCATATAACATGCTGGGATCAGAATAATGATCAGACAACTACACAGAAAAAGGTAGCAGGGGTTGGGAGCATAGAAGTCATTAATCAGGAACCATAAAACAGGACAAGAATGAAAGCATGCTAGTTGAGAAACAAGTGGATAAGTATCCTGGATCAAATAAGAACATGCTAAAGTGTATGAACCATATTGACATACTGGACAAGACAATTTCATAAGAGTTAAGGCAAGCTAGTTAACAAAGACATAAAGCATGCAAGGGCAGGTTGATATTCACAATAGACAAATTACATAACATGCTGAATATGACCTAATGACAGAGATAGACATGTTGATTAAGAGAAAGCAATAGGAAAGACCTAAATCTAGCTACACAGAGGTAGTCATGATAATTAAGATCAATAAACAGGAAAACATATAGGTTTAACTACACATAAGTGGTCATGCTGATTATGAGCAATAAACAGGAAAGACATAAGTCTAGCTTCATGCCATATTGAATGATAATAGGGGGAGACATACCAGTTAAGAAATAGCAAACATGAAGGTGAAAGTATGCAGAATCCAATAGTCTAGCCTTGGCTTTCAGTCGGCTAGACAGTGCATCAAACACAAGTAACAGAAAGGTTTGAATAAGAGCAAGAGTTTGTGTGTGTGTGTTTCTTTCTGAGTGTGTTCGTATGTTAAAGAAAAATCAGAATGGGGTTTATATATCACTTAGCAGAGTAAAACAATTAGGTTAAAAAATTAGACTTTACAAATAAGGCAAGCAAATACAATCGGCCAGTTAATTGGGGGCTAAACTTGGCCAAATAATTCGAAAGAATCTGGAAACTCCCCCTAAATTGTACAACTCAGATTGGGATTCAAATAAGGTAAAAAAATCAATCACAGACTGTATAGAAGTCAATTAAGTCCCATAAATCATACTACAATCTAATTAAGGCAAGTAGTACCATTAGGCGTCACAAAATAGGGAAAATAGGTAGAGAATCACAGAGAAGTATCAATCTCGGAAGAAAAAATATAATTTGAACCCCAATATAATCAATCAATCTCTTCTAATTGACAGAGATGAAAAATAACGGGCAAATCATTGAAGTAATCAGTGAAATAAGCAGAAAAACCTAGGGTTTAAAGCATAGACACAAAAACCAGTCGAACTAGTAAAGATAATCAGATTCAAACACTTAGAAGCTTTAAAACCTTTTTGCATAGGACTTAAGGCGAAACATAATTTTAGAAATCATTGAAATCGACTAGTAATAAGGAAAAACAGAGGGTTTTCAGAGAAAAATACCAAATAACACTTAAAATCGTCTCAGATCTACAAGGATATGAATAGACCCAAGTAGGAAGTGATTAGGTTTTTTGAAAAATGACAGAGATGAAAGGAAATCTCGTTTGGAACCAGAGATTCGAGCCATAAACACGAAGATAATAATACTCACAAACGGAGATGACCATAAGTAGGCTTATGAAAAGGTTTTGAACAAATATGAGTTGAATCTCTTCGAGATTCCTTCATACAACAACATAATCGAACAACCAAAAGAGGTGAGAGGACGGCAGGGGCCGAAAATTACAGAGAAACCCCATGGAACGTGGTATGTCGGTGACGGCGGCTAGGGTTATGGGGAGTGTTTGAGAGAGAAGAGAGAAGTTAGGGATTTAGGGGCGGAGGAATTAAGAGAAATGAGGCGTTAGGGTTGGGGTTAGATTAAAAAAGGAAAGGGGTAACGTAGACCGTTGATCTCAGAGATCAACGACCACGATTAAAGGAGGTTCTGGGTCAGGTAAGGGTTATTTAGTTTGGGATGGGGCGGATTGGGCTAGGATTTTAAGTGATTGGGCTGGTGTAATTGGGTTAGGTCCGAAAAATGATCAAGGAAAAGGGGCTATTTCTTAAATACCCAATTGATTTGATAAATAATTTGTAAAAATAATTAATAAATTATAAAAAATGATTTTCATGTACAAAAATGATTTAAAATAATTACTTAATATCATAAAAATATAAAAAGCTATTATCTGATTAAATAAAGTAATTGTGCACATATGGGCTATTATTGCAAGGTTATTGCAATTATAGCCTACATATGTAAATGTGGCTATTCATGAAATAAAAGCTTAGTGTAAATTTAATTGGTAAAATTAAGTAATAAAATTATTAGAACACCATTTGCGATGCAATTAGTAATTATGTATATAAATAAAATACCGGGATAAATTAATAAAAATCCTTAGAAAAAATGCAGAAATTATGGAAAAATATTAATTGATACTCATGTACTATTTTGAAGATAGATATGCATTTGAAAATAATATAGGAAAAAATTGGGTATCAACACTCAGCTCCACTCTAGTGCCCAACTCCTGCTGAACGACTCTCTAGAACCGTGATGTAAATTGTGTGCCTCTATGTGAAATGATGGAAATTGGGACAACATGAAGGCGAACAATCTCTCGGATGTAAATTTCAGCCAACCTCTCTGAAGAGTAAGTAGTACCAACTGGAATGAAGTACGCGGACTTGGTCAGCCGATCCATAATCACCCAAATAGCGTCGAACTTCCTCGAGTTCGTGAGAGCCCAACTACGAAATCCATGGTGATCCGCTCCCACTTCTACTCCGGGATCTCTAGCCTATGAAGAAAGCCACCCGGTCTCTGATGCTCATACTTAACTTGCTGACAATTGAGGCACCAAGCCACAAACCCAACTATATCCTTCTTCATCCTCCTCCACTAATAGTGTTGTCTCAAATCCTGGTACCTCTTCGCGGCACCTGGATGCATGGAATACGGCGAGTTGTGGGCCTCCTCAAGAATCAACTCCCGAAGCCCATCCACATTGGGCACACATATCCCTCCCTGCATCCTCAACACGCCATCATCACCAATAGTCACATCTCTAGCATCACCTCGCTGAACCCTGTCCTGAAGGACGAGCAGATGGGGTTCATCATACTGACGCTTCCTGATACAGTCATAAAGAGAAGGCTGTGAGACCACTCAAGCCAACACTCAGTTCGGCTCAGAAATATCCAATACTGGCTGGCTAAGGCTTGAACATCCAATGCTAAGGGTCTCTCTATTGCTGGAAGATATGCTAAACTCCCCAAACTTTCCGCCCGACGACTCAATGCATCGGCCACCAAATTGGCCTTCCTCGAGTGGTACAAAATGGTGATGTCATAATCTTTAAGTAGCTCCAACCACCTCCGTTGACGCAAGTTAAGATCCTTTTGCTTGAACGGGTGCTGCAAACCCTGATGATCAATGTAGATCTCACAAGGAACACCATACAAAAATGGCGCCAGATCTTCAGGGCGTGAACAATAGTTGCTAACTCAAGATAATGGATAGGATAGTTCTTCTCATTCACCTTCAACTGTCTGGACGCATAACCAATAACCCTACCATCCTGCATCAACATCGCGCCAAGGCCAATCTGTGAATCATCACAATAGACGGTGTAAGACCCTGAACCTGTAGGCAATACCAATATTGGGGCTATAGTCAGAGTTGTCTCGAGCTTCTGAAAGCTCTCCTCACACTCCTCCATCCACTTGAACGGAGCACCCTTTTGGGTAAGCTTGGTCATAGGTGTTGCAATAGATGAGAATCCCTCTACGAAACGACGGTAATATCCCGCGAAACCAAGAAAATTGCAGATCTCCGTAGCTGATGATGGTTTAGGACAACTTTGTACTGCCTCCACCTTCTTCAGATCTACCTTGATATTATCACTCGATACTACCTGACCCAAGAATACCACTGAGTCAAGACAAAACTCACACTTACAAAATTTTGCATACAACCTCTTCTCCCTCAAAGTCTTAATCACATTCCTCATATGTTGCTCATGATCTTCCCGAGTCCGGGAATACACTAGGATGTCATCAATAAATGCAATGTCGAAGGAGTCGAGATAAGGCTGGAAAACACTATGCATCAAATGCATAAAGGATGTTGGGGAATTGTCAGCCCAAAATACATGACAAGAAACTCATAGTGACCATATCGGCTCCTAAAGGCACTCTTCGGGATATCTGGCTCCCGAATCTTCAACTGATGATAGCCTGAATGCAAGTCAATCTTGGAAAATACCCTAGAACCCTGTAACTAATCAAATAAATCATGAATGTGAGGTAATGGATACATATTCTTCACTGTAACCTTGTTCAGCTGACGATAATGAATACACATATGCATAGAACCATCCTTTTTCTTCCCAAACAAGACCAGAGCACCCCAAGGTGACACACTGGGCCGAATGAATCCCTTATCAAGCAACTCCTGCAACTGCTCCTTCAACTCCTTCAACTCAGGAGGAGCCATACGGTAAGGAGGAATAGAGATGGGTTGAGTGCCCGATAACAAATCAATGCCAAAATCAATATCTCTGTCGGGCGGCATGCCCGGAAGATCAGCTGGAAACACATCTATGAAGTCCCTCACTACTGGAACTGACTCAACTGTAGGGTTATAAATACTAACATCTCTCACATAGGCCAAATGCACATCACACCCCTTCTCAACCATTCGTTGAGCCTTAATAAATGAAATAACCCTGCGGGGAGTATACTCTAAGGTACCCCTCTACTCTAATCGCGGTAAGCTTGGCATAGCCAGCGTCACTATCTTAGCATGACAATAAAGAATAGCATAATGGGGAGACAACCAATCCATGCCCAAGATAACATCAAAATCTACCATGTTGAGCAATAATAAATTGGCTCTGGTCTCAAAACCACTAAGACCAATCAAACATGACCGATATATGCGGTCCAAAATAAGAGAATCTACAACAGGAGTAGATACATATAGAGGGAAAGTCAAAGAATCCCGAGATACCCCCAAATATGGAGCAAAATAAGAGGACACATATGAATACGTAGAGCCTAGGTCAAATAATACCGACACATCTCTATGACAGTCTGGGATACCTGTGATGACAGAGTCAGAAGAAACTACCTCTGAACGAGCTGGAAGAGAAAAAAACCTGGCCTAGCCTCCCCCTCTAGGGCGACCTCGACCTCCGACCTCCACCTCGAGCTGGCTGAGTGGGTGGGGCGGTAGGTGTTTAACCAAAGAATGAAATTCCTTGACCAAAGCTATTTTAGGATAAACGCGGTTTACTGATAATCAAGCGAATAATATAAGCAGTATAGAATGCAGAAAAGTAAAATAGTTTGTATTCGAGAATTCAGATGCCCTTATGGGTTACATTTCTTCCTTTTATGTAGGGGTTTCCTAGTATAACTTTTGGTTCCTGTCATGATTGCTCATTAATGGCTAATTATTACATTAATGAGGCGTTACAAAGGATAATCGTAACTGTTGTATAGGAGTTACGTAACGTATAAGTCATTAACTGTTGATTCTCGAATCTACCCGTAGCTTCGTCTGGGTTCACTGTGACCGTATCTCTTCTTTGTCATTAAGTTTCCCGTGGTTGATGAACTCGTGGGTTTAATGACTGTGCCTCTTTGTCCCGTACCTCTTTACAGAATCAAGTATATCTGTTGCGTTTTCCTTGGTCCACGTAGCTAGCTGAGTTGTCAAGGTCTTGCTTACGTGTGATACTCTTTTTTACCAATACAGATAGTCCCCTCTCTTACCATATATTTATCGATTAATATTTGGTAAGTGGATATGCATTTTCGGCGGGAATATTTTACCGCCGCTTTACTTCGTAACATTGTATCTTTTTATGGACATAGTCGTCGTTTATCACTTCCATTTAATGCTCCTTCTATGTGTCCTTTTTTGATTGGCTCTGTAATAAATCGGCGCTTTTTAAGGCTTTTGCAGGTATATCAGTCCCGAAGTGACATCTTTGATTGTGACTTTTCATCATTATTCTTCCATGTTTTGACGCTTGCCCTTATGTATAAATAGTCTTCTTCCTTTCTTTACTTTCACGGAACACTTTCATAATTAATTCCTCTTTTGCAAAGAATTTTCCTTTGTTTTCGTAAAGATGTCTTCATCAAACCAACCAGAAAAGGTTATAGACGTAGAGACTCTGGCATCTTCTTCTGCTCCATCTAGGAGCCGGAGAGGTGGTCGACTGAGGAGTCTGGGATCTGCCTCTACTAGAGGTTTTTCTTCCCCTATGGTTTCTCCTCCTTCCTCTAGGTCTTTGTTGTCCTCTAAAGCTAGGTCTTCTTACTCTGTTTCTAAGAGTAAGGATGATATTCGTGAACCCAAAATTGACGAAATTATTCCTGCTGAGATAGTCTTTACAAGGGAAAGTTCATCTATCGCTGAACAGTCTTCTTCTTTGGAGAGTGTATAGAAGTATGCGACAATTATTACTGAAGGTCACATTCCTCTTGTCCGCAATGAATGTTCCTGGGAGTCTAATGTTCCTATTCTTATGCCGAATAATAATCATAGGACTACGTCTTACAAGACGGGTTATTCCTTCGTTTACACTTATCCTTTTACACTAGGATTTAAACCTCCCATCGACCCTGTTATCATCGAGTTTTGCCGCTTCTTCAATATCTGTCTAGGACAAGTCGGTCCTTTAGTGTGGCGAGTAGTTGCTTTCTTGAGAGTTTTAGCTTCTAAGGTTTTAGTCCCTTCACCTTCCACCATCTTACTCATTTATATTCTCCTATCTTATTTCGTCAAGGGGTTTTTACTCTGGCTGCTCGGAGTAAAAGAGTTTTAGTAACCCCAGGTGACGATAAGAACAGAGGTCGGTACCTCAGGTACATTGTCGTTCCCAATGCTGTTTTAGTTGGTGAAAATAATCTTCCCTTCCCTGAGAAGTGGAACCGTGCACGTAAGTACTTTTTGGTTCGTATCTATTTTCTTCATTTTGATTTGAATTGCGTTTTTAATACCGCATCTATTTTTCTTTTCTTTTTCAGCAATCATGAATACCGTCGAGAATGTCTCTGATATTCGTGATTGGGTAGAAAGAATGTTGTCTGCCGCTCCTGTTGAAGAAAGATCTTGGAAGTACTTTTCTATGAAGTACAATTGTATTGTTAAGACCCATGGTAAGTGAAGTTTTTCTTACTTCTTGCCTTACTTGAGCTCTTTTTATTCTCATTTAATGTTTCCCTTTTTTCTTGATAGGGTTTTCTGCCCGTGGGGCATCTGGTTCGTCGCTCCCGAAGATGTCTTTATCCCATGCTCAGAGCATCCTTGCCAGCTCTTTGAAGAGAAAAGTTAGTGATCCTCATTCTGGAGGGGAAGAGGAAGAAGGAAGAGAGGGTGCTTTGGTGCACCGGTCGAGAAGAAGGCGAGTAGTTTCAAATGATGAATCTTCTCCCAAGTCTCTTCCTTATGTGTTGGCAATTAGGCCCTCTTCTTATCGAGATGAATCTCAGTCCCCGGTTCAAGATCCTGCCGAGTGTCTTTTCCATGAAGGGTTTGAGCTAGACCATGATGATGTTCCCTTAGCTACTATCTTTCCTGATTTTGTTGTTGTTCCTGTTCCTCTTGTTATTACTGCCGCTCCTCCGTCCGTATCTGTTATTTCCTCAGCTCCTCATCCATCCGTATTTGTTGACGTGCCTATGGCTCCCTTGGCTCCTCGTCCGTCCGTATTTGTTGCTGCTCCCTCTGTTCCTGCTTCTGTGCCTTGTCTTGTGGAAGTATGGTCTTCCAGCAGGGAGATGCGGAGGGTTATAATTGAGGTTCTAGCCGGAGGGAGTCTTTTTAAGAAGACGGGTGAGCCTGAAGTGTGGCTCAAACCTCTTATCGGCTTTGAAGAGAGGTCCAAACTTGACAGCAATTCAACTCTTACTTGGGTCAACAAAGTGGTGCACAATTCTTTGAAGGTATGCCTTTGAATTTTTCATACATACAATTTTCTTCGAAAAACAATTTAACATGTTTGATTGTTTTACTGTTTTTTGTAAACGCACATTATTGTCTTAGAACTCATGAAGAGAGTTTCAAATTTAGAGAATGAGTTGAAAGAGTTGCGTGAGATTCAGTTTGATTTTGACAATATGAAGGCACAATATGATGGCCTAAGGATAGACATGGATGTTCTAGTGGAGGAAAGACATACCTTAAAGGAGAAGTTGGGGATTGTTGCTATGGAGTTAGAAGTGGAGAGAGCTTCTTCCAGCCAGGTCAACAAGGACAAAGACATTCTTGAATCCTCATTTGCTGAACAGTTGTCGAAAGCCACGGAGGAAATCAGGAATTTAAAGCATATGCTGGGGCAGAAGGAGGAATACTCCAGTGAACTTGTACGGAATCTTTCCCAGACTCAAGAGGATCTTCGTGAAGCCCTGGTCAAAGTTCAAACTCTGGAGGAGTCAGTTGTACCTTTGAAGGTTGCCCTTGAAGCTGCCGAAGCTAAGAAGGATAGCTTGAAGATTGGAATTCAGACATGGTCAAAGGATTATAGTGACCTTGAAGAGGCGACGACTGTTGACGTGAGTTGGGCGTATATGAGTGCTCGTCATGATACATTAATGGAAATGGGCCAGGAGGGTTTCGACCTCGATGCTGAGATTGCTAAATCTAAAGAAGCCATGGAGAAGACCCAGCGGGGTCTTGAATTTTCTCCATCTGATGAAGCCCATGATCTTCAAGCAGCTGTCGTTCCTCCTCCTGAAGAAGTCAACTCTCCTCCTCCTTAAGGATGAAGATTTTGTTATCCCCACTCCTTTTGTTTTTAATTCTTTGGATTGATGTGGTTATTCCCAGCTCCATCGGGGGTAAGTTTGAAACTTTTAAAGTCCCAAACTGACAACTTAGGGGCATAAAAAATGTAAATACTTATGCGGCTAAGTACTAGTTAGTACTTAGTTTTTGACTTAGCCGCTTATTTTAATTTCAATANTAGGTGTAGTGTTCGTCTAAAAATTTTAGCCTTTGTTTGTGACAGGCTTTGTTTGTGAGTTAGGGCCCTTTTTGATTAATACTTAATGAAGAATACGTCTCAACTTCATTGGAATGCAATAGAGTGATAGGAATTTCTCACATGTTTAAGAATGTTTTTGTGAGAAGTTTTTATTTGAACTTTCACAACATTTTACATGTGTTATGCTTATCATCTAAGACTCATGTTGCAACTGTTTTGTTTTAACAGTTTGATAATCACTTGTATTTCGTAACTTTTTTTCATATGTAATAGTTTTTTCGAATTAATACAAGGAGATAACTGTTTTTCATTAGTAACAGTTTTTGTGAATGTTGAGTTTTTACCCATAATTGTTTTTATTTGCAACAGTTTTATAACAAGTACGAGAGAAATGTATCGTGATTCGTAACTGTTTTATTTGATAACAGTTTTGAGAATAAATACAAGGGTTATGATCTTTCATCTGTAACTGTTTTATTTGAATAATAGTTTTCTACTTGAGTACAAAGATTTCGTAACTGTTTTTTGATTATAACAGTTTTTTGACTAAGTACAATGATGATGATCTTCTATCCCTAACTATTTTTTTGTCGCAACAATTTTTGTATAAGTGTAAGATGTACATTTCTTCGCCGTAGCTGATACTTTGCCTTTTAACCTGAACATGGTTCGAAGTTTTTTCAGAGTAGGCTTTGTAATTCTTGTGCTGGAGTCTTCAGTTCTTTTAGTTTTGCTCGTATCACTTGACTTGTTGGGTAAATGGTTCTTTTAGGCTCGAGCTTTTGACTTCTGGCAGTCTTTTTGCTTCATCTTGGCCTTCCATACTGTATAGTCCCCCAAGTGTTTGAGCTTTGAAGAATGAGATCTCGAGCACTTGATTGTTCCTTCTTTGTGGTCCTTTCCCTGAAAAGGGAAAACATTTCGGACTCGAAGGTATATACATTTTTAGATGATGACTGCTTAACCCTTTAAAATATCCATCAGAAAGTGTAACCCTAGACCGGGAATCGTGTTATTTCCTCGCGTCTTTGCAGATCTAATGTCACCATCTGGTGATGGGTTAGCTTTTTGCCTATCATCTAAAAAAGTTAGTAAAATTTAAATATTCAAAGATAAAATCGAACATGCGATACCTGACCGGGGGTACCTCTTTTCTTTAAAAGTAGTATTTCTTCAGGTGGATGGCGTTCCAGCTCGTTGGTAGAATCCTGCCGTCCATGGCTTCCAACTTGTACGCACCTTTCCCAGCTATGCCCCGGACCTTATAAGGTCCTTCCCAATTTGGACTCAGTTTGCCAGCTCCTGCTTCTTTTATTGATTGGAAAACTTTTTTAAGTACGAAGTCCCCAATCTTAAAATATCTGAAATGAGCTTTACGATTGTAATATCGCTCTATGATTTACTTTTGAGCTGCCATTCGTATTAGAGCTGCTTCTCTTCCTGACTCGAGCAAGTCTAAATTGGTTTGGAGTTTGGCGTCATTTGTTTGCTCCGTAGCTGTTTTCACCCTCAAACTTGGTTCGCCGATTTCCACGGGTATTAATGCTTCTGAGCCATAAACAGGTGCGAAAGGGGTTTCTCCCGTAGCTGTTTTTGATGTAGTTCTGTATGCCCATAATACTGCTGGTAATTCATCGGGCCAACTGCCTTTGGATTTATCTAAGTGCTTCTTTATATTGTTGATAATGATTTTGTTCGTAGACTCAGCTTGTCCGTTAGCTACATGATGATATGGTGTTGAAGCAATCTATTTATTTTCCAACTTTCGAAGAACTCCGTGATTTGAGAGCCTATAAACTGTGGACCATTATCGCACACGATCTCCTTTGGAATTCCAAATCGGCATATTATGTTTCGCCATAAGAAACTTTTGACCTCCTTTTCCCGCACTTGTTTGAATGTTTCCGCTTCGACCCATTTTGTGAAATAATCAGTAAGCACCAGAAGGAATCGTACCTGTCTTTTAGGTAGGGGAAGAGGTCCCACTATATCCACTCCCCATTTCATAAAGGGCCATGGTGATATGATAGAATGTAATAGCTCCGCTGGTCTGTGCATATTATTGGAAAACCGTTGAAACTTATCGCATTTTGAGATGAAATTCTCCGCGTCTTCTTCCATCTTAGGCCAATAGTACCCTGCTCTGATTAGGGTTTTTACTAAAGACCTTGCTCCTGCGTGATTTCCACAATGTCCTTCGTGGACTTCTTTTATCACGAACTCCGTCTGATTAGGTCTGAGGCATTTAGCTAGGGGTCCCCCGAACATTTTACGATACAACGTGTTATGTACCAGACAATATCTTGCTGCTTTGAGGCGAAGCGCTTGAGCTGCTTTCTTGTCTTCAGGCACAGTACCACTCTGCAAAAAATTGAGAATTTCGTTTCTCCAATCCCAATTTAAATTGAAAGATACCTCATTTCTGTCCTGGTCAATTGCTGAATGAAATAGGTGGACGACAATGGTGTTGTCTTTATTGGTCACTTCTGTGATTGCCGCAAGGTTTGCTAACGCATCTGCTTCAGCATTTTCCTCCCTGGGTATTTGTATTATTTTCCATGTTTTGAACTATCTTACAAGTTCTCGTGCCTTTTCTAAATATTGTTGCATTCGAGTTTCTCGAATGATGTAAGTCCCCTGCATTTGGTTTACCACCAATTGAGAATCGCTGTTGATCTCGATTTGTTGAATTGACAGCTCCCGTGCCAATTCTAAACCTGCAATAACAGCCTCGTACTCTGCTTCATTGTTAGTAATTGGATAACACTTAATAGCTTGTCGTATCTTTTCACCCGTGGGTGATGTTAGTACAATGCCTAATCCAGCTCCTTTTACATTAGAAGAGCCATCTGTAAATAGGGTCCATTGATCTGGGTTTACACCATTGAAGAGTTGTAACTCTTTTTCCACTTCAGGGGTAATATTGTTGCTAAAGTCAGCTAAAAGGTCTGCTAATATTTGTGATTTAATTGTCGTTCTAGGTTGATATGTTATATCATGCTCACTTAACTCTATTGCCCATTTGCCTAATCTTCCTGACAGTTCTTGTTTGTGCAGAATATTTCTTAAAGGATATGAAGTCACGACAGTGATTGGATGACAATGAAAATAAGGACATAACTTTCTTGATGCCATTATTAAAGCTAAAGCTAATTTTTCTAGATGTGGATATCTAGTTTCGGCATCTAACAGAGTCTTGCTTACATAATAAATAGGGGATTGCTTACCTTTTTCTTCCCTTACTAGTACTGCACTTACGACAATTTCTGAAACAGCCAGGTAGATGTATAATCTTTCTCCTTCTCTTGGCTTCGATAGCAATAGTGGTTTTGATAAGTAAATCTTCAAGTCTTTGAGTGCCTATTGGCATTCTTCAGTCCACTCGAACTGATTTTGCTTTTTAAGAGCTGAAAAGAATTTAAAGCTTTTCTCGAAAGATCTAGAAATAAATCTCCCTAAAGCTGCTATTTTTCCTGTTAATCTTTGAACTTCTTTTTTATTCTTCAGAATTTCAGGTATTTCTTCTATAGCTTTTATTTGAGCCAGATTTACTTCTATTCCTCTATTAGATACAAGGAATCCCAGAAACTTACCAGATTGTACTCCGAAGGCACATTTTTCTGGATTGAGCTTCATATTATACCTGCGTAAGATGTCAAAAGTAGTAGAGAGATGCTGGAGATGATTTTTCGCTTGTATTGATTTTACAAGCATATCATCGACATAGACTTCCATCATTTTTCCTAAATGTTCTTGGAACATTTTCGTTACTAACCTTTGGTAAGTGGCCCAACCTTTGTTGACTGGGCGCCTCATACCCTTCTTTATCATGCTTCTTTTGCTTGTTGAAACTTGTATTTATCTTCTTAATCTCTCATTTTCCTTCACCATAAAGATGGATAGGTGTTCTTTCCTTAAGGCTTCTTATCAGGAAGCTTACACCTTTCAGTACACCCATGATCTGCTAAAAACCTCACATTTACTTATCGTAGGCGTCATACATAAATTCAATTCCTCTAACTCAACTTTTTCTCAACTATCTCTCTTTCCAACCTTCTTTCCGGATATAGGTATTGTCTTATTATGAATAAGAATTAGGAATTTAAATTCCTATGACTGAGCTCTACCACACGATCTAGAGTAATAAGAAAGAGTGACAATCTTAAATGCCTTGTAGCCTCTTTCTTATAAGTGTGGTGCACGACACACCCATAAACAAGACTCTACTAGACACGACTTGTAGACTCCCTAGGATAGAACTGCTCTGATACCACTTTTGTCACGACCCAAACCGATGGGCCGCGACGGGAACCCGGTACCTTACTCAACTGAGTACCAATGTAACGTATCTTTCTTATTACATCATCATATACACATGACATACAAGCCAAATAGGCTAACATGATCATTTATAAACTCAAAACATAGGCTGATAAGGCCGTACAATCTTTCACGTACACGACATATGTCTACAAGCCTCTAAGAGTACATAAATGTCATAAAGGTCGGGACATATTTCCGCCATACCAAACAATACACGTCTAAATCATACTAACCAAACAAGCAACTCCGAAGCAAATGGAGCGCACCAACATCTTTCGCTGAGCTGATACCCTACTTGGAGGGCTCTCGACCTGTCTATCGGGACGTGCGGGCATGAAGCGCAGTGTCCCCAGGCAAAAGGGACGTCAGTACGAATAATGTACTGAGTATGTAAGGCACATAAATAAATACATAAGAGACATGGAAGAGATATAGAGTAATTGACTCATCATGTATGTCTGGATAACTCTGTAAATAATAAATCACTTTTAGCATCATGCATATGCATATGAATGTCATGTCGTGCAAAGGTATATGTTTCATAACATCATCAGCCTCTGAGGGCATCCCATCATATCATATCGGCCATTGTGGGCAAGATCATCATCATATACCAGCTGATCAGGTGGTGGTGCGTATATAACGCCATAACCTTTCCCATATCCTATATACATATACATACATATATACGTGTATATAACGCCGTTTGAATCATTTATATATATACATACATATATACGCATATATAATGCCGTTTGAATCATATTTCAGCCATTGTGGGCAACATCATCATCATATACCAGCTGATCAGGCGGTGGTGCGTATATAACGTCGTAACCATTTTCCCATATCCCATATACATATATTTAAATATATACGCGTATATAACGCCATTTGGTCATGGGTCAATGCACATGTATGAAATGCACGAAAAGTACGTAATAATCTCAATATTCCTTCCGGATAAACTTTTCCAACTGCGTATTATTTTGAGACCCATGAACAGAAAATAATTATAATTCTCATGGGGAATCAAGAATATAGACACCCCTACTATTTCTATGAATAGAGTAATTTATAGAAACTATGTATTTGCTCGTTTCTTCAGTATAATTTGGACCATACCAAAAAAAAGAAGGGATAGCCTTAACATACCTGGAGTAGAGAAAACTCCGTATAATATTTTTGGAGAAGATTGCACCGTACTCTTTTGTAACCGCAAAATCTTGATGGAATTACGCTTCTGTTCCTTGAATTATTTTGAACGAAATGAAGCTTCTGTTTCTGTGAAATATTTTGAACGAAAATGAAGCTTTTGTTCTCTGAAGTATCTTGAATTAGAATGAATGGAACATGTCTCTTGTTTTATAATTTTAAACGTTTTTTGATTCTTCTTTTATCCAAATGGAATGGACAAGATTCTATATTAAACCTTACTTGAATGTTTTAATTGTTCCATGATAAGACACCTATACATGGAATGACTTATTAGTCATTCCTTTATTTGTGGCCATCTGCCACGTTACTTTTCTTGGGGGGTTTAATATTATCTCATTTTTCTGAAATAATTAACTAGGTAATGTCTTGCTACCCGATAATTAATTAATTATCCGCATAATTAAGAATTTGTCTGAAATTACTTAAAATATTACTTATTTTTTATATACTTTATACATCATATTATTACGATCATATGGTAACTTGTATGTTACTTATCTATAAATATCAGGTATTATCACTCGACCCGTATTTTATCCCAAATCGGCAACCTTCAACGAAACTCATTTTCTTTAATTCGTGTACCCTTTATCCGTCATGATACTTACTTTTTTCTTGTTATAATTAGCGTAAATACGTTAATCTCAATATAATCTCATCCCCGAGTCTATGTCAATTAACGGAAGACGAAACTTTTACGTATGAAATGCGGGATATAACATAACACCTCATTTCCGAGCTTTCATCAATTTATTTTGGCGCACTTTCACGTATAAAAATATTGGGTGTAACAATGACACCCCCCCCCCCCCCCCCCCCCCCGC